>MKEJ01051833.1:0-13146 GCA_001753735.1 Embelia ribes | reverse complement strand
GCTAATTTCGGGGACGAAATTCCCTAACATGGGGAGAATGTAACATCCCGAAAAATTCAACTTATTTTTTTGTGAATATAAAATTTATTGTTTGAGTGGAAGTAATATTATTTATCATATTTCATGGCATTCGTATTTGTAGAATAACTTTCAAGGTCGTAAGGTGAAGTTTGGAGGAGTTGTATTATGGCCAATACCTTAGAATAATTTTTGAGTTTTTGAAACTGTCCAGCTCCAGAGGTTGCCGTTAGAACTGCACATAGGAGCCATTTGAACGACGTAACTATTTACCGTTCAAACGGCAGCAACATGCCATTCGAACGGTAGGTCAATGTGGGGCTCACTATTTTTTGCTACTTATCTGAGCCACACAAACCATTTTTTATCATTTTCCCTTATATTTTCGGCTATAGCATTTGAGAGAGAAACAAAGAGAGAGAGAAGTAGTGATTTAGGGTTTTCGGCTTGATTCCTCTATCTCGGGTTATCATCGGCAATCAAAACCTACATTTTTGGAATCCTTATTATGAGGCCTACCTTTAGACGCAAGTCTCGTCTTCTCTTTTACTCGTTTACAATTTCTCAGTTTCCGTGTTAGGTTTATCCGACAAAAGAAATTTATAAAAAATACTTACTGATGTCTCGTAGATCATTTTTGTGTATATGTTCATCTTGTTTCGAGGTGTATAGTTAGATCGTTTCGGTAGATCAAAGAAGGGAAATTTTCGAAAAATAAAAGAGGGTTTTCGGTTAGCATTTCGACAAAGCTTGAGAGACACAGGAAAAATTTGAACAATAATATAAATTTGAATTTTTGTAAATTTATGTACATGTGTGACATGCTATTTTTTGTTTATGTTGTATTGCCTTTTTCGTATGTAAATATTTTCTTAAAAATACGTAACATATTTACTTGTGGAGATTGATATTATATTAGTTCTCATAGATATTGGTGGTGTAGTATTTTGTTGACAATTGAAGAGTATTGGTTGGAATTCATGGCGTAGATGCATTTGTAGATATTCGAGGCATGTTAATTTTAGTAGCGTATGTATTTGTGAATTCTAGTTGTTATTCATAGCCTATTTACTCGAGGGGATATGTGTGTGTGTGTATATATATATATGGGCTTTGAATGTACATATGTATTTCGTGGTCTTAAAACTTATATATTATTTTGTGGGTGTTAATATATATATATATCGTGCATTGAAAAACTCATATTATATTTATTTTTATGATTTGAAGCATATACAATAGTGTTTACGTACATAGCATGTAAACTCCATTGGAAAATCATAGCAAATTTATTTGAGTTAATATTAGTAGCACATCGTAGAATTTCATGCCATATACATTTGAGGAACTAGATATACTATTGAAATTTAAAAAGCATGTAAATCTAATTAAAAAACATGCAATTTGGGATTAGACTATGAGTATGTTGCTTTCTGTTGGGGAACAAATATCGACCTTTTTTAAAAAACTGAGAAATTTTAATGAGTAACTTGACAGCTCTGAGTCGGGCCTATAAATCGTGGCACATGTTCGTTCTCGTACTATTTTATAGGAGTGGGTATGATTGTAGTTTGCTATAAAAACTTCGTGGAGATACTTGGCCCCAATTTACATTTGTTATGATGCGGAGTTGTGATGCGATGGCGTAATGCATTGGCGGGATGAGTAGTCAAGATTTGTGAGTCGAGATTTGAGACTACAATTCATGGCTTGAGTATTGTTGTGGTGAATGTGATACATTTGTGGCATTCATAGACTTGTATTTATCCCTCATACTGAGTAAGCATGTATATCGTAGATTGTATTACCATTCATGCTGAGTAAGCATGTATGTTCTAGATCGTATTACCCCTCACGCTAAGTGAGCATTTATGTTATTTATTATATTACCTATTATGCTGAGAGAGCATGTATGTCATAGACTATATTACCTCATATGCTGAGAGAAAAGGTGTGATTTGTAGACTGGTAGTACCATTCATGCTGAGAATATATATTAGTTTTTAATTCGTAGATAAATATTGAAATTTGTTTAGTTGCATGCGCACACATATTGATGTGTATCATAGATAATCTAACCCGTATTTCTTTATTTGTATATTCTTCTACACTTTATTTTGTAGGCACGGAGACGAGCTCTGTGCATGCATGAGTAGCATGCACATGTAGTTGATTATATGTATAAGTTTTTATTTTTCTTTTGGGGACAAACATGTACCTTGATGAGGATGATGTATATCAACCGTGAGGTTTACTTGAGTATCATGTTGCTTTTTAATATAAATATATATAAATGAAATGGTTGTAGTATGTTAAAGTTTAAGTTGTTGTAGTTGAGCTGAGAAATGGTTGTAGTAGTTGTATCTATTTCTCTTCTTTTCTTTTTTTTCTTTTTCTTTTTTTTATTCTTTTCTTTTATATTATTTGGATCACGTCCCAGATTTGGGAAAGTCTAGGACATGACACTATAACACGTAAAAAATGTGAAAAATTATTAATCATTTATTTTCCTTTTATTTTCTCTTTTCTAAGACTTACCTCTTCAAACAAAATTCAAAATATATTCAAGGTTATTATATATTCTCCAAACCAAACTCACTGCCTGTTCAGTTGTTGGTTATAAATTTTAAATTTTTTGTTTTGTTTTTCTAAACTTGAACCATATTTACTTGTTCAGTTTTTACGTTGAATTGATTTGTCATTTTTGCAAAACACAAAAATAGTAGATTAAATTACATGCTTCTATGTTTTTTAAATTTAGAAATAAAATGCATTAATCGCTTAAAAGTTTTAAGTTGGAGGACAGAAATTAGGATTTTATCTCAACATAAGAAAATTTTCTCTTATAATATATAAGAAATTTTTTATACAGAAATTTTTTAGAACAATATTATTATAAAATGAAAAAAATTTATTACAACTAATTTTATTTAAAAATAGATTAAAAATAATTATAATATATTATTCTAAATTTATAATATTTTATTCTCAAATTATAATAATTCTTTAATTTTACAACTTCCCGGCAAGTAACAGTGGTGGTCACAAGTACTTAGTTTGACACGTGGCAAGTGTTTGATAGACAAGGTCCCCGTGCTACACGTTGACATCCGATACTGCCACCAATCTGTCACTGCCACGTGTGGACCACACTCCTCTGACCTGTCTCCCTCTCTCTCTAAATGTTATCAAGTTATCATGGCTCACATAGTAAAGCTACATTGCATGTGAAGGTATAGTCCCACTTCCATCATAAATTAGGTAATTGCTGAACTTCTAATCTCTCCGTTGCGGACAAGTAGTTGGTCATATTATTCTTTTAGAACTGTCGGAAAATAATTGGATAATTTTTATTTTTGCATATTTTAATCACTTCAAAATTTTATAAAATTTCACTATTGTCTTTTTTTTTTAATTATTAGTACTTATAATTAGACAAAAACATATAAGCATATGTCTAATTTTTTCTAACTTCAAATTTAAAAACTTATGTTTTTATTGCAATTAAAATTGTGTGTTCGATCAAACTATTCGATTACTTTTGGATGAATGGAGTATTAATTTTGTATATACTTGTCTACAAATGGGCTTACATTTTAGTGATGTGATGACTCGAAGCCATCGCAATATCTTATTTGGTGTCTCTTATTGAGCCTCGTAGCATACATTCCCAAGGTTCATTTATTTACCGAGGCATTTGATGATTGGGAACAAGTTTATATACAGACAAGAACATTATTTGTGCAGTGTTTATTAGCTCGAGTCTATCCGGAGATGGATAAAGAACTAGCCTTTATTACAACGAGTATGTGTTAGAACCAAACTCGTTTTATCAGTGGCAAATCTATGAATTTCTAGTACGAAGGTCACAATTGAATTACTTCATTCTAATAAAAAATTTCTAAGGGTTGTATAATTGAATTTTTGTATTTTATTAGAGTGTAAGTCACGCAATTTACGGATTGTGTGCATAATACTTTATTATTATTATTATTATTAGTTTAATTTTGATAAATTTTCATCTTCATTTGACATGGCATCTTTTTTTTTTTCCAAGTTGTCTTATACTTTTATAAGAATTTTGGGTTTAATGAGATTTAGTTATGATATTTAATTTTTTTTAAATAATATATATTAGGTTAGATTTATATTTTTTGGTAATATTAATACTATAATGGTTCTAAACATTTAATTTTAGCAGGATAATATTTTGAATATTGATGGAGAATCATAAATTGGTAGAAAAAATTTTGAAATTATTTTTTACAATTTATTATTTATAATTGGCAAGTTTTGTATCAAAAAATTAATCATGCACATGTCAGTAATATTGTCGTGCCCTGAATCCCGAGAAATCCGAGGACGCGAGTTATATGTTTCCCTTTTAAAAAAATAAAAATTATTGAACAAAAAATAAAATGGAAACACATTTCTAATGCAATTTCATCAACGCAATCTAGTCGTCACTGCAGGGCGATACTATTCACAGTCTACATCATAATCACATCAGTACGAACAAGTTAGTTATTCTAAAAAGAAATGACGAAGGCCAGCACCAACTCCTAAAAAATATATATAAAATATAGTAAACTTGTCTATTTACTAATACAATACTACAAGCTACATACTTGTTAAGACAAAAGATAATGGAAAGTAAACATATATTTTTTATCTCCTGAAAGATAAGAACATATTTACACTTTCACTTCTAATACAACAACTATAACTTCACTATCAGTGTACGCAACAACTACAAAGTTATATATAATTTGAACTAATACAACAAGATATAAAGGCATTAAATCAAATTGCATTCTTCGTCTTCTCCGCGCTTGCTATAATCAACAAAAGTTTCTACAACATAGCATCATATTATCTAGTAATGTTCGATACCTACCTCCAGGCCTACATAACAAGATATAAGAAAGGAAATGTAATGCCCATGAAAATTTCGAGCAAAGTTTTCACATTTTAAGAACATTATATAGCATTATATGACATCATTATTACTAATAATATGGCATGAATGGTTTCGTGGAGATGAGTTGTTGAAGTGGATTGATTTGGAGTGAAGTATGAGCTGGTGTGCTGTTACACCAAGTGTGGTGTAATGGTACACAAGAGAGGTTGGAGCCACTGGGAGTCGTTATACAAGTGGGTGTAATGGTACCTAGTGTAACGGTACACTGGGTGTAGTGTAATGGTACACTAGGATTGGTGTAGCGTTACACCAATGCACTGTAGACTCTCTAGAAGCCGTTACACAAGTTGGTGTAATGGTACAAATGTGATGTAACAGTACACTAGAAGAGATATAACGGTATATGGTGTAACGGTATACCAGGAGTGGTATAACATTACACCAAAGGGAAAATAGACACTGAGGGCCGGCACACAAGTGGTGTAACGGCACACCCAATCTCAACAAAAGATGATAATGTAATGGTACACCAACCTTTGTGTACCAGTACACCCAAGTCCGAAAATGAAAATGTAGGCACCGATACTTTAAATCGACACATTACACTCTCTCTCCCCATTTTTCCCCGGATGGGAAAGAAATATAGAGAGAAAGAGAGGAGAAGAAGAGAAAATCCCACACATCATCTAGCTCGGGACCTTGGATGTGGAAACAGAGTTGATTTTCGGAGCCTACGTCTTACGGTGATCGTTTTGACATAAATTTTCCTCCCTATCTTTCTCGTTGGTTTTGCCTAGGGTTTTGTGTCCATTTGTTTCATTGAAATAAAGTTGAAAACTTTATTTTTTATGTCTCGTGAATCATTTTTCTACCTAGATTTGATACGATCCGAGACCGATAGATAGCTCTATCTAGAACCGAGCTTCGGAGGTTTTGGAGGTCGATTTCATCAAGTTTCACTCGTCGTTTGGCCTCGAGGAATACACCTTTCATATTCACCATTTCCTCATCTATATTTTAGTGTATTTTATGTCGTTTCATTTTCTCAGGGTTGTCCTCGGTTCTCATGCCGTTATTGCTCGGCGGAATAAAATTGAGAATTTTATTCCTTATGATATATGGATCATTTTCTTATATAGGATCGTGATCATTCGAGTTGTATAGCTCGGCATTTCTTTGGCACGAATAAAGTAAGAGCACCCTACGACAAAGCACTAGGCCGAATGAAACCCTTCAGCTTGAGTTCATTAATCTGCTCTCACAATTCCTCTAACTCTGTTGGAGCCAAACGATATGGTACAATATAAATAGGATTTCCCCCTAGAACCAAATCGATAGCAAACTCTGCTTCCTTCTCGGGAGAAAGCCCACTAAGATCATCGAGAACCACATTGGAAAATTCACAAACAATGGTACGAGACCCCAACTATAACAACCACAGGGTTGTTATTTTTTTAATATTATTATTTATATTAATTATATTAAAATTAATTATTTTCGAATTTAATTAGTAATTTTGAAAACTTGGATTACCGTTCGAAGGGTATTGTGAAACCATTCGAACTGTACTTGCGTAAGTGAGCAGCTTAGACTTGGACATTCGGTGTCCATTTGTCCTACTTTATATAAACTCATTTTCAATACATTACACATAAGTTTCAGCGTATAAACATATATTTTCAGAGAGAGAGAGAGAATTTGGTCCAGGTTTCATTTTCGGCCTAGAACGAGCTACTTGCATATGTCTCCCGCGAGCTCGAGATCACTCTAAGACCATTCTTTTCGTGAATACAGTTATCATTTCCATGTTTTAATATTTTTGAGCTTAGAAATTGGGATTGAACCCATATATGAGAGTTTTAAGTCAAATTATGAATTTTTTTATGTGGTTTTAATTTTCGGGCGTGCCTTTCGTAAACATTTTGAACTGGACCTATGGGTTTTATATTTTTAGAGAATATATATAATTTTTGAGGATTTTGGGCACAAAACTTGTATTTTAATGATTTTTCTTTAATTAAATACGAAAATTTGAGTAATTTTGTGTAAATAATTGGTTTTCGGGACTAAATAAGTTAATTTTGAATTTTGGAAAACTTATTAATTCCTGGAGACTTATTATATCATGGGAAAAATATATTTTATCACATGCAATGTGTTTTCCGAATTTGTGTGGAATTTATGAATTTAATGCATAGTTGTGGAAATAAAATAGTTTTTATGGGAAAAATAATAAAATTTTAGATCATAAATATTTTTATTTCCTCTGTAAATTTAATACTTGTTTGAGGAAAATAATTTGTGGACATTCGGGCATGCATCCCTATTTTAGCATAATGTTTTGTTATTACTGGTGCATTTTTAGGCTTATTTAATGATTCATGAGTGAAAAGAAATTAATTTCAGAATTTTTAAAATATTTTTTTCTATGGAAAATGTATATTTTGGTATAGAAATTTTTTTGAAGGGAATTCATTCATTAATTGCACTTTGTTTTATAATTTTTGGGATTTTATGGAGTGTTATGTGTATTCGGTGATTTTGAGGGGAAAAATAAAGGAAAAATGATTTTGGAATCAAATTCTGGAAAATTTTCAAGATTCTTAAAAAAATTATATTTTTGGGTGAAAAAGAGGTATTTTTATTATTTTGGATTATTTTTCTAAGAAATTCTGAAAATTCTGAATTTATGGAGAAAATGGGATTTTTGGGGAGTTAATAATATTTTCGGGATTAATAATAACTGGGTTTTTTTTTATGAGATATACACATATTTTGGGCATGAATATATATATATATATAGAGAGAGAGAGAGAGAGAGAGAGATTTGAGACATATTTACACACTTTACATCACATATAGGTGTCAGTATAGGTCGGGAAGTGAGTCAGAGAGGAGGTATCATCTGAGTGGCTGGACATACTTTAGACAGAGGTACAAGTCAAATTCTTTTTTCTTATAAATGCATTTTCGGTACTGTGAATAATATTTTTTTGTTGGCTTTGGGTAGTGGGACAAGTAGAGTTGAAATAATGAATTGTTCTGTTCGCTATGTGATACATATATATATGTGTGTATATATACTGTTGTTGTACCAGGGTAACGTATGTTTTGCAGGGATTTGAGATGTGTTGTTTCTGGACTCCCTAGAGATGGGACTTACTGGTTGGTTTTGATTAGTAAATTCCTTGAGATATGTGCAGTAGAACCCAGTTGAGGTACGAGCTCCTGGGCTGCACCGAGTATATCCGAGATTGATTTATGACTGAATTGGGTGAGCCCATATCCTTCTTGACATGCATTATGATTCATTTTATAATATTATATTCAAGTTGTATTTAGAGCATATCGCTAGACAGATGCACGCTTTCCCTGATAGCTACGGCCGACTGTATGTGGATATGATAATTAACATTTTGTGTATATTATTGTGATAGTGGGGCGTTATATCCTTCCAGCTAATTATTGAGTATATTATTGTATTGAAATTTATAGCATACTAACGCCTGACTTGTCTATTTGGTCCATGCATGTATACATGGACACTACAGAGGACCCAGAGGTGGACAAGAGCTAGAGGAGGTGTTTCAGCGGTACTCATTTTGTGTGCAGTAGTTCAACTTATATCGAGCTTCAGGGTATTGTCGTATGATACTATTATACTACTAATTTGAGACAGTTGTAGTAGGTTTTCCTTTTGTAGTGTAGATGAGGCATTCAGTTCTACTATATTATATCGTAGATGTTGACATGAGGACTGTATATGTTATAGTTTTTATACTGCAGGATTGGTTAGTTTATATAGTTATAGACTGGTTATGTTGTACAAGATGTAGAGATGCTGCCCAATTTTCCAATACACATATATATAATTGGCAGGCTTTCTTGGTGAATAGTTATCATTCTTTTAATATTTTGCATCATTTTCTATTACATTGGATTATAGGAGTTGGTAGTTTGATACCGTCAGGTTAGTTGTGGGTATGTAATGAGTTGTGTTTTTAGTTATGTTTAAAAAAATATTGCCCCTGAATTTTTTCAAAAGAGATTAAAATTGCGTATTTAAGTCGAGCTGATTCGTGAGTATTATATTAGCCTTACAATCACCTCATCAGAAATCGAAAGACTAGCTAACACACATGCTAGACTAGCCTGAGCTTTACGTGAATATGAAAGAGAAAGCTATCGTTCTCCCTGATAACACTCACTAACCCCGCATATGTCATTATCATAACCCTTCACTTTTCACAATCATTAACGGCATGATAGTGCTATAATCAATCAATACTAATAATGATGTTAAACCCCAACATTCCAAACACAATGAAATCATACACGAATGCATGATTAGAAATGATAAGCTTACACCCTGACACATACTACCAATTCGAAAAACATTCTCTGTTGAAGTATCAATATAGATAGGCGTATCCAAACACTTTTCAATAGACAACTCTAACATGTGTGCAATACATGCAGAAATGAAAGAGTATGATACACCAGTATCGAACATCACATGTGACTAAGTAGAAAGAAAAGGAAATATTCCTTGCACAACAGAAGGTGCAATCACATCCGAAACCTGAGGCATAACATAAGTACAAGCCTGAGAAAACTGGCCCTACTAAAATCCATCATGAGTACCACTCCCCTAATAACCACTCTGCGCACCACCACTACCCGAATGACCTCTACAAGACGGTTCCACATCCTGATAAGTAGTAGAAGAAGAGGGTGGAGGAACATTAGGCATCCTCAAATCAGCCACCAAAGGAGAAGAAGATTGAATGGGTCTGCGAGAGCTACTTAGAATCGCAAAAACCTCGGGACACCGAAACTGCATATGCTCCATACTACCATACCTCCGACATACCATTATAGGACAAGAAGACTATATATACCCCTTCCCACGACAGAGATGACATATTGCAGGCCGAGTAAAATTGCGAGCAAGGTGTCCTGTTGACGACAATGAAAACAACCTAAATCTTGAACGATTGAGCTGGAAGAAATAGAATGGGTAGGCTAAGATTGCCTACCATAAGAAAGAGAGAGAAAGCATCACGGGATCTCTTTCTATTACTGCCACCACTCGTACTTGAACCACCCCCGCCACCAATCCTACTTCTACCTCTACCATCACTGCAACTCCCTGCAACAACCTCCATATCATGAATAGACCGGGAACTGGAAGATTGGCCCGAAGGCCAAGAAGGGCGAACATCAATAACATACTTTCTATCCAACAAAATTGCCTCCACTTTCATCGCCATACTAATGTTTTTCTTATACGTGTCATGAATCCCCGAAACCACTGTCATCTGGATGGAATGGCGAAGGCCATTCTCAAACCTATGAACACGAAACCTTTCTGTAGAGACAAGCTTCAGTGTATGGCGAGATAGGCTAGTGAATGCTCTTTGATATTATTGAACCATTGAGTTCTTCTGAATAAGATTATCAAACTCTTCCCTTTTTCTCTCCCGAAGAGTGTCGGGAAGGAACTTCTCAAGAAACAAATTTAGAAACACTTACCAAGTCAAACCATCTTAACTGCAAATTTCCTCATAACCCTTCTACCACTTGGTCGCTTCCCCCTACAAATAGAATGGTGCCATAGAAATTCTCAAATCATCATCTTGAATTTGGAGCAATTTAAAAATTTGCTCCACCACCATTAACTATTGTTCCACAACAATCGGCTCCTTGTCACCCTTAAAGGTTGGGGGGTTAATTCTTCTAAAATGAATTTGAGCCACTGAGGCTTATGTCTCAGTAATCTCCCTGTAACGTCTTGGAAATTTTGTGTAAAATTTTCGTTATTAAATAAATAATATTATTATTTATTTAGTGTTGATATGTTGCATTAGTATAAAATATAATATAAAAGTTAATTATGAGGCGCTAGTGTTATTATATTATTTACGAGATGTTAGTGTTGTTGCGTTGATTTCATGGCATTGTATGTTATTTTACTAGCATGTACATTATAGAATGAAGTACTATGTGATTATAGAAATGAGACAATGTGTTGCTTTATGGTGATGTTTGTATTATTATTTAATTACAAGATGTGGTACTGTGGCAAGGCTTAGCGTGTGCGTATTTGTACTTGGATAACATGCCGTGTGTTGCAGAGAAGTAGGAGAGTGTTATGAAGTAGTTAGAAGATTTAAAAGTTGGATTGTACTAAGTGTAAAAGAGTAAATGCAGTGTTGTATCAAAGTTTGCCGGAAGATGTGTAAAGTCACTAAAATGAGATTCAAGCATTCAAACGATAATCTGAAGGTAGGAGAACACTTCTATTAGTATTTAGAAGTGATTTGGGAAGTTTTGGGAAGGTTTGGTCTGGGTCAAAAATTTCCAGAGGATCTGATTGATCCAGGTGGTATTAAATTGATCCAACAGATGGAACAGATCAATCCAACAATAGTTGGATCAATCCAATTTATTTTTATCAAACTTCAAGTTGTATAGAATTTACACTATTAACTTTCTTTTTATTCCCAAATAAGAATAAGAGAGAGAGAAAAGGGGAGCTACGAAATTGGAAAGAAGAAGGGGTCGTATCATCTAATTCCCGAGACCCGATTAAAAAACTAAGGCTAGAAATGTGATCACTGAAATGTGGAGAGCATTTTGAGGTAAGTTATGGGTCTCGTCTTGCTAGTTATTTTTACCTCATTTTCTATGCCTTGTAGGTACGTTAAATTAAATTTGATTTTCCTTATCCTCATGTTTCGTAGACTACCTTTGATTGTAGACTCGTATTGATTTAAGTTCGATAGATAGATCGAACTTAGGGTTGAAGAAGAAGGTGAATTGGGGCAATTTTACCAGTTTCTCTTGGAAGTGGTTTAAGTATCATGTAAGATATGAGTAAATTATAGAATAATAACATAAGCGTGAGTTGGTGTGTGTACCTTTATGTGTAGATTATGTGTTGATTACATAGAGTTGTATGGATAAAAATTGCAATGTGTTATTTATAGAACTATATGGCATTGAATAAGCACGTATTGGTATTGATAATAAACGTACATGAAATATGTATCATTCATGCATATATAGCATTGCATTTTCATTATATGGGCATGAATCGTTTTTAATGAAAATGAGAAGTTTATAAAAACGATTTATCTATACGTTAAACTTGAAAATGTGATTTTCAAAGGAAAGTGTTGAAGTGTTGAAATGAGTTAGCATTGAAAATGTCTTGGAGCAATGATGCTCAAATGTGTTGATGAATTTAAGCGATGATGATTTAAAATTGAAGATTTTAAAGCGTTGGTTATGGAAAAACGTGTGAATTACATTCATAGGATGTGTGAGTTGTTTCGAATTCTTTATGGAAAAAGTTTTGCCTTTGATGTATTGAAATTAAAGAGAGGACTCGGTGCCCTACCGTGAAAGTTGGGAAATTTGATCAGAAATTTTTATCTATAATTGAGTCCCTCGAGGAGAACGGATTACAGAGCATGTTTAGACACTAGTTCTCACCTTGATGGGTTGTGTCGCATCTGTGTTGGTGCTGGTGTTGATTTGTAGTCTATAATCATGTCCCGCAAGGAGGGCAGATTATATACCGTGTTGATACATTAGCTCTACTGTATATGTTGCATAGTGTCGGTGTTGGTGTTAGTGTCGGTGTCGAGTGGCGTCGAATTGCATTGCATAGATATTGCATTGCATACACTATTACTGTTTTCATTTATACATATTGGCATTCCATAGCATCTCATTTATTGTATTATTTAGCAATCTAACTCATGTACATTTTTCTTTTCCATATCTTATCATAAACTGTGTTGTAGGTACTGAGATGGAAGACGAACCTCGTTGACGCCATACACAGATGCTTGTATATACCTTTTAGAGCTATTAAGATATATTTATTTTGTGTTATAGTCTCTTTCAAGATGTATTATTTTCGAGGCATAGTATATTGGCACTGTAGATTACTTCTTGTTGTTGCCTTAAGTGGCCAGCTTTGTATTAGACAAGAACAAGTTGTAATATAAATTATGCAGTTGATTTAAGCATGCAACTTATTTTATTTTGATGTAAACATGGAGTTTATTTTGCGTTGATATACGAGCCATATGTAGACTAAGCATATATTTTAATTCATATACAGGTCGTATGCAGGCGATAGTGTAGCTTTATTTTTCACGCACTCTGATGATGAATATTGCTGTAGAATGAGA
>MKEJ01051831.1:0-10365 GCA_001753735.1 Embelia ribes | reverse complement strand
TTCAAAAGTTTGTTTTCAAACAATAGTTATTCATTTTTTTTTATGAGAGTGTAAACCTTATATTGCAAAAATTCAACTAAGGTAGAGTCAACATGATTTACTATTTTCTTTTTCAAGATTTTGTGGGCCTTTTTAAGTTTTAAAAACTCGTTATACAATTCCTTGAAAGTATTCTCAATTTCATTACTTTGTATTGAAAAATCACATGAAGAAGAAGAAAATAATACGTCGTCAGATTCTTCCTCGATGCCTATTAAACAGAAGTTTGCGACTTCCTATTCTTCATCAGAGCATGATTCATTGTCACTGCTATCCTATGCTGCAACCATAGCTTTCTTCTTATTATGGAATCTTTCCTTTCTTTTCCTTCCTTTCTTTCTTTCTTTCTTTTCTTCCACTTTTATAGGACAGTCAGTCATGACATGCCCTGACTTGTTGCAAGTATAACATATAATGTGGTTTCTGCTTGTTTCACCTTTGCTCATCTTTTGGAAGTGTTTTTCTCATTTCTTATTGAATTTGAGGAATATGTTGAATTTTTTAGCGAACATGGTCATATCGTCTTTGCTTGATTCCTCGTTACTTTGTTCTTACCCTTTTCTTTTTGGTTTCCTCCTTTTCATTTTTCAATCCCTCAAGATTGATTTTATAGGTAGCCAGGGAACCCATGAGTGAGTCTATAGTGTAAGTTTCAAAGTTTGGTACCTTCATGAGTGCGGTGACCTTTGGAAGCCAACTAATTAGTACCTTGCAAATTTGCAACCAAAAAAAGATAGATACCCTCATAGAAACTATATAAAAAGTAGATAATTTAAATTATGTAAATGTGTGAAGAAATATTTTTGCGAATGCCCAAGAAAAAAGAACAAACTAGTGCATTGTAACCAAATAATATAATTATTAATATTAAAGAAAAAAATTTAATATAAACTTTGCATTTAATTATCGATTCAATAAAAAGTTTACAAGTAATTTTATGCTTACTCAAGAAAATAAAGGGATGCAATTATTCCATTTGTTGTAAATGTATGTTTTTCATAATAAAAAATAATGAAAATTAAAAAGAGAAAATAAATGTCTATATATAATAAGTAATGAAATTAATGTAACGCTAATGGAAAATAAAACACATACAATGTATATTCATTAACATTTCTGCAAAAAAAAAAAAAAAAATGCTAAAAAAAAAAATAAGTGGTGCATTTAAACCAAAATAATATCTTTATTCATGTTTATTTTAGTAATATTTGCATTTAAAGCAATCGATTAAATAAAAAACATACATCTAATTAAATGACTACTCAATATAATAAAAATGGTAAATATTCAATATTTTGGCACATGTATATTCTATACTAAGAAAA
Organism: Embelia ribes; assembly: GCA_001753735.1. NCBI lineage: Eukaryota > Viridiplantae > Streptophyta > Magnoliopsida > Ericales > Primulaceae > Embelia > Embelia ribes. The sequence goes on along the minus strand of MKEJ01051831.1, from coordinate 9,001 downwards.
ACACTAATAATGTATATAAAATCATAAGTAATTAATTTAATATAAATCTAATAAAAAAAAATATACATATAATATATACAAAATTGTTGAAAGATGGTATTAAAGTAAAACCAATGGGGAAAAAAAATAATAAAAAATGATCCATAGTAGAACTTTTAAGTATTTAATATTTTAGAAAGAGTTGGGCCTTGTGGCATGGGTGAAGGCTGGGGCTACATGGCTCTTAGAGTGGAGGGTATTGCGTCAGGCTGGTTTCACAGAGCAACAAATATCTTCTGTTCTTTGCAGTGGAAGGATAACGGGTCGGTGCTCCTTGGGTCCAATATTGTCACATGGCTTCTTCCAAGCGGACAATCACTTTTTTAATATTTTCTTTGGTCAATTGTTAATCATCCATAATATCAACTTTCCATAAAAAAGAATACACAATGCCTTTTTTTTTTCCCCCACATTTTCTTTCAATTTTCCTTATAATTTGTAGTGTCAATTTCAATATTACTTCTGGAGCTGAAAAATTTTTAGACCTCTTCTTGATTTAGTCTGGATCGTTTCTAAAAAAATCATATTGTTTGAAAATTAGTCGACCTTAACTTGTTCTTGTTTAGCTCGGTTTGAAAAATACGTTGCTATTAGAGTTGAATACTTGTTTATGTTTCGCTCCGTTTCAACAATATGATGCTATTATAACTGAAAATTAGTTGATCTATGCTTGTTTTTATTCCACTCGATTTTAATAATAAGATACTATTATAGCTGAAAATTAGTTCACCCCAACTTGTTTTCGTTTGGCTTATTTTGTCTAAGAACATATCTTGTTTTCTTATTGCTTGGCAAAATATTTAACAATTACATCTCCTTTTCTCTTCTAATAGGCCAAAGAACAATTTCAAAAAATGAAAACTTTGTTAAAATCCATTTTAGAAAGTAATAGAAGTAAATTGCACTAAAAATATATATAATCAATTTTCAGTCTGCCCATTCCAAGGAAAGAGTTGGCCCTCTTTGTAAGTGAAGGATAATGGGCGTATGCTTCCCATGTCCATTATTATCACAAGGGCTATCTATCCAAACGAATAATCTCCTTTTTGTTTTCTCGTTTGCTTTTAATATGAAATATCAATTTCATTATTGCTAGGATTGAAAACCAATCAATCTCTAATTATTTAAGTTTTGCACTATTTTTATCCATTACCAGTGTACAACATATTTGGTAATTATTTAGGGGAGCCCAATTTCGTAATGCACGAATGCCATGCATCTACAACATCATTTGCATACCAATTTATACACCGCTGAAGGGAAAAAATTTTAACTCTTTAAAATAATGATAATGTTAGACCTGTAAATTAATAGTCCTTTGCTAGATTGAGTTTGACCCGGCTTGTTTAATCATTTATTTTCAGCTAAACATGATATTAAACAATACATTACTGTATCTGTTTCAATAGGCAAAAAAATGCCAAACTCCAACCATATGAACTGAGTTTCATTTACTTCTAAGGTTGAAAATATGTCGACTTGCACTTGTTTCATTACGCTCGTCTTAAAAATATATTTAAAATTTTTGACATATTTAGAGAGCAGTAAATTATACAACATTTGCTTGTTTTAGATTGTCTCGATCTGTCTGATAATACCTTTTGTTGCTTAACAAATTACTATATATATATATATTTATTTATTTATGTTTGTCCTAATAGGCCCGAATATTAATCGAATTCAACTTGGTTTTGTCCGTCTCGTTTTCAAAATATGTTAACCATGTTGACATTATTTTTAGAGCTGAATATCAAATTTTCATTTATAAGACCATTAAATTTCTTGATTATATAAGTACCAACTCGCACCTTAGCCCTTAGCTGTGCAGCACCATACACCTAATGCTTTTTTGCCACAAAGAACTTTCTCTCCAAGCTAAAGCAAATGGACATTTTTATTGAGAAATAAGTAGCTACATATCCATAGAGGCTATAGCTATGTAGCTATATGCAGATAATATTTTATTTTTGGATCAAAATACTAAGAATTCAATGGTTCAAAATATATAAATAACAAATTTTGAGTAAAAAAAATATGTAAATTCTATGGCTAAAATAAAATCTGCATATACGCACTTATGTAGCTACGTGTGGCCCATTTTTATTTGCTATTGGTGCTTGTGTTTGAAGACATGGAAGACTATCGCTAGGCAAAGATAGATCATTATATTAAAAAATTTGGAGCTTGGATATAATTTATTTGGTCATTATTAAGAGATAAATTTTCATTATAATTTACAGTGTGTGATCCAATATATATATGTAGGGGATTTGTACGTCCTCCGAGATATGAGTAGATTCCTCTAATCCAAACTATTACATTATATTAAGTCAAATTGCCGATTTTCTAACTCAACCAAACTTATTTGCCGAATCGCTCGGCTCCTCCTATCTTGTTCTTAGCTCACCTGTAATTTCATGGGGTGGTTATCATCCGGAAAAAAAAAAAAAAATCCCAATATCTAAGTTGAACAATCGTGTGGAAGGTAATTTGGGAATTTATAAATAATAAGATGAGAAGTTGATAGATAAAATATTAGTCACTGTCTAATCTTGTTTTACAAGAACGGTATTTTGTATTTATAATATTCTTACATTTGAAAAGCTAGCCGAGCCCTGTAGATATAGATCCTAGTGTTTGTTGTAGGCTAGAATCTCATCCAAGCCGATAGATAAAGTATTAATGGTACTTAACGAACAAAGTTTACAAACTGAAATATGTCTGCAACTTTTGGATTTGTTTCAAATAATAACTCTTTTATATATTATACATGTTATTTTTGGGTGGCGGCGTAATTCAACCTATATATACTTGGCACGAAAATAAAATTATAAAAGTTAGCAAGTTTTATTATGTTTAAGTCTGAACTGAATTAACCAAGTTCAGCTCGATTCGTCTGCATTCCCGATAATGAGTTGGACGCGGCACAAGAGCATGGATAAATTCTCAACTATTAAATAAGATTACAATAAATGATACTATTATTTCTCACCCTCCAAGGACTTCTATTTTGGGTCTCTAGATTCTCTTCATGTAATCCAATGCCCTCAAAAGTCTAAACAAACACTTATTTTATTTTTTTGATTGATACAGAGCCCTTGGCACAACACTTCAATTGGAACTCCAAGTGGTTGTTGCTTGCAGAAAAAAGGAAATAATTGATACTATATTTCTTGAGTTTCGAACCCTCATCTTCTTTGCACCACTTTCTATATTATATTCTATTTGCTACTTTTTGTCGTGATTAGACTTGAATTAAATAGAACGATGATTTTTGGGAATAATTTTGTAATTTTATTTATAAAATTTTATTTTTATTGCTAAATCCTCATTGGGAGAAGAGTATCTCACTTTGCTTATACAGAATTTTGCAATAAAAAATTCTGAGTCTAATTTTATAATTTTACAATAAAATTTTATTTTTTGTTTACTAATAAGAGGTTCCTCACCCTTATCCTTGTATAAGCAGAGTCAGATACACTCTTTTCCTTTTCAAAATGTAATGATATCAGTAAAAAAATTATATATTAACATTATCTTATTACAACTTACATGACAAAATCTTATCCTTAAATATCAACTCTTGTGGATATGATCCGTGTACAAGATTTTAGCATACAAATATTAATAAAATATTATTACATAATTGTTTTTACATATCACTGCTAGAAAAAAAATGAAAACAAATTTAGTAAATACATATACAAAACAAATCTAATAGGATAATACAACTCAATGGAACAAAGGCTACTATGTATAGAAACTTGACTTTCCATTGTTGATTTAATTTAAAGTTATTTTTTTTTTTTGGAAATTTAATTTAAAGTTATTTTAGTGAATACGTATACAGAACCGCAAACAAAACCAAAATTAGAGATTTGGATTTGTATCCAAATTTCTCCCCTTCATCCCCCCTGTTTCAGTCATATTTGTGAAGATGTTGCATTTTTAAAACCTTTTTTACAATATAAATAAAAATCGGGATAGCATCCTCGGGGATCTATTTAGAAATAAATAAAAAAGTATTTTTGTACAAGAACGGTACAAAATATTATTCATATAAATTTTTCCGGGCAGATTTTGGAAAATGTCTTAGCTATTGGTATAGATTACTTTTGTTTTACCATATTTACTATTTTGTGAAAGAATGTAAAATAATATATCATATTTACAAACATTATAAAAAAAAAAAGGCAAATCTAATCCAATACAACGCCTCTTTTATTTTTCTAGAGGGAAGCAACTAGAAATGGACAAAAAGTCGACAAAAAATTATATCCATAATTATTGGTGTTTGAAAATTCGATGGTTTAACCAGTGTGTTAATCGATTATTTTAATGGAGGCCGATTCTTAATTACATGTGACATGTAACTGGTGTGTACCGAACCGATTTCCAGTCGGAGTACCGATTGAACATAGCGATCCGGTCTGAATTTTAAAACAATGGTAATTATCAAATGTAACATTTTTACATTTTACTTTTTTTTATCATTGGTGGTGCCAAAACCACACTGGTCTAGTTACATTTTCACTTTTGGATTATATATATATATATACACATATGTTTCTTACCACAAGATTCTACCAAATCATATTTTCTTATGTAACTTGTTAATTATTTTAAAATTTAATCCAAAATTAAGTAATTACTTAGTGTTAATTGATGTACACTTACGGTCAATTGTTTTATTTAAATAAAAGAATTTGTAAATATTCGTAAGAACAAAAAAAAGTTAAGCACAAGTGGGATCCGCATTGTTATTGTGCGGTTCGATTGAGGGTATTTTGATTACAATTTTTAACAAATAACTTAATTTATTTATGTTAAAAAAATCAATATATATAACTTAAAATTTTAATTTATTTAAGCCAAAATAATAAATAATTTTTATTTTAAAACTTAACAGTCAAATATAGTTTAATTTTTAATAAATAAGCATATACGCTAGAACTTAAATAATGTAAAAAAATTAGACACTTGCCGAGATCAATATAATCGAGAATAGTTAAAATATTTTAGGGAGAATTACACTTATTGTCCCCTTAGCTTCAATTAGAATCCTTTTGGTCTCTGTAGTTTTAATTGTAGGAGTTATTATACCAAGATTAGAAATGTTACGGATTTGATCCCCAATGTTTAATAAAGCAACATATTTGGTCTCTTTCAAATCTTTTTCTCATAGTAAAACTTCTACACCACTCAAAGTAGAAGATAATACCATCATAAATCATCATAAAAGGTTAACCTATCCCTAAATAAATTAAACATTAGTTACTTTATATAATTTTTTATCATTTAAAATTACTTTGAGTCCGTAGTAATGACTACTCACACATTTGTTCAAAATTTTGAAATATTACTATTTCAATTTAAACTAAGGAAACCAAGTAGAATTTTGGGCAAAATTAGCGACATTTAGCGTAAATAAAAACAACAGATATTCCATTTGGAACCAAATGTAACATCAACTACCCCCCACAACATGAAAATGATATGGTAAAGATAATGAAATGAAAGGGTGGGGGCCACGTGTCATGATCTCATTGAATACAAAAAGAAGAGGGTGCCTTCCATACGTATCAATATTCATGCATGGTTTCTAATTCTATCATAACCAATAAAATTATGTAAATTTTGCTTTCCTTTTTCTTTCTTTTTGACCCAAACCTATTTTACCCTGCAACTCGCATTGGGCCCCCAGCCTGCCCCGCACCTGCCTCGTTCCGCTACTGGTATGTGCCCAAGAGCGAGGCCTGCAAACCCATCCCACAAACCCGTCCCATAGCCCACAAATGTATGGGTCAATCGATTGACGTTTTCCATTATCAGAATTATACTTAATTACGTATAAGTATTATCAAATATAGCCGTTGTTGTAAGCCATTAGTGTCACGGTACAAGCAGTCGACAGACCACTTAGATGAGTCAACTACCTCTTTATTTTTTAGTTAGTCGACTTACACTATAAGTAAGCCGATTATCTTGCAAGGTGTTACCCAAAGGTTTTTAAATTAAATTAAAATATTTTCTGATAATTACAAAAATTGTGAAAATTAAATAATTCTTGTATTATTGTTGTACTAATATTATTTGTTGAGTGTATTCAGCAACTAAAATAACTTTATCAAGTGTAAAAGGAATCAAATGTTGACATTTTGATGAAAGCATCAAATTTAATATCCAGTATGAACACAATCCAAAATGACAACTCAAGACAATAAGTGGACAGATTCTGAATTGTCCGATGACTATCTAAAGATCCAGAGGCGCCAGACAAGATGCCGAACGAACATGTCCAAAGTAACCCCTCAGACCAAAAAAGTTAAAAATTTCTAAGGTATTTACCCTATATTCGATGGGTGCCCGATTGGTAGTCCATCGATAGACAGGCGTTAGACACCCTACTCAGGATTATTGGACAGCCTAGTAAATGCAAATTTTCAATCTTCAATTCTTTATACAACTTGTTGAGCAACTTGCATCAACTTGCAATGGCTATGTCTGCTCCAACACTGTTATACATCACTCCATTATACATTTCAAGGCAAGCAAGTGTGTAACAATCAATCATTCTAGTGTGAGAAACTCTAAAAAAGCCAAAAGCTCAAGCTCCGTTTTCAATCTTATTCAACTTTGTTATCATTTGTAAAGGTTATTTTTTAATGAAATCTCATACAAAAATTTTGTTGTAATCTTAGGAAGTAAGCTATAAACTTTTTAATTTTGTTTCTTAAGTGAGTTTGGAGTAGTTTGAGAGGGATTGCACTCGGGTTGTTAGTACAAGCTCGAATTAGGAATTTGGGTATCTCAAAGGTTAAGCTAGTAAGTAGTACCCGTCAAACTACTTAGATCTATAGGGTGTAAAAGATTACATTGCATTCTAAATGGAACTCAATGCAAACAATCTTGAAACGTGGACGTAGGAGTCTATCAATTGATTGTTGGAAAAGACTATTTCCGAATCACTATAAATCGTGGTGTCGTATTTTCTTTCTTGTACTTTATTTTTAGTATATTTCAATTCCATTATCACTTGCTCATTCATCATAAATTTCGCTGCACATCTTTAAAAAAAGAGGTAAACAATTTTTAACTAGGTAATTTTTTTATAGAAAAACAATTCATCGCCCCTCTTGGTTTGCCCTTTTTTGGTTCAACAATTGGTATCAAAGTGGAACTCAACAAAATCGTTTTTGGTTTTAACAAACCGCTGAGTTTCAATCTATTGCAAACTTCATGAGCACTAACGTATTTGAAGGTCATTGTACCATGAAACTTTCTTTTTTCAATGACTCAAATCACACTTATTGACTTATTGAAAAGCACGTAATTCAACCTACATATACTTGGCCCGGAAAACAAAATTATAAAAGTTAACAAGTTCTATTACGTTTAAGTCTGAACTGAATTAACCAAGTTCAGCTCGATTCGTCTGTATTCCCAATAATGAGTTGCACGCGGCACAAGAGCATGGATAAATTCTCAACTATTAAATAAGATTACAATAAATGCTACTATTATTTCTCACTCTCCAAGGACTTCCATTTTGGGTCTCTAGATTCTCTTCATGTAATCCCATACCATCAAAAGTCTAAACTAACACTTATTTTATTTTTTTGATTGATACAGAGCCCTTGGCACAACACTTCAATTGGAACTCCAAGTGGTTGTTGCTTGCAGAAAAAAGAAATAATTGATGCTATTTTTCTTGAGTTTCGAACCCTCATCTTCTTTGCACCACTTTCTCTATGATATGCTATTTGCTACTTTTTGTTATGATTAGACTTGAATCTAATAGGACGATTTTTTGGGACACTTTCGTAGTTTTATTTATAAAAATTTATTTTTGTAGATAGAGGGTAATTTCTCATTGCGAGAAGAGTGTCTTACTCTGTTTATACCGGTGTAACGTTGAAGAGGCTCTTTTTAGTTATAAAAATAAAATTTTTTAATAAAAAAATTTAAGACTAATTTTATAATTTCACAATAAAATTTTATGTTTTTAACTAAAAAGAAGTTACTCACCCTTGTACCACTATAAGCAGAGTCAGACACACTCTTCTTCTTTTTAAAATGTAATGATATCAGTAAAAAATTTATATATTAACATTATATTATTACAACTTACATAAAAAAATCTTATCCTTAAAATATCAACTCTTGTGGATATGATCCGCGTACAAGATTTTAGCATACAAATATTAATAAAATATTATTACATAATTGTTTTTACATATCACTGCTAGAAAAAAAATGAAAACAAATTTAGTGAATGCATATACAAAACAAATCTAATGCGATAATACAACTCAGTTGTAGCAAAGGCTACTATGTATAGAAACTTGACTTTCCATTATTGATTTAATTTAAAATTATTTTAGTTAATGCATATACAGAACCACAAACAAAACCAAAATTAGGGATTTGGATTTGTATCCAAATTTCTCCCCTTTTTTTCCCTTTCTAGGAATGCATTTAACAGCAGTGACATACAATTCTTTCAGATATGCTTGAAAATGAGCATATAGGCAAACACTGAATATTATATCTGGTCTACTAGTAGTCAAATTTAAAAGGGATTCAATTATACCTCAATATAGACGTTGATCTATATCCTTACCAGATTCATTTCTGTTAAGTTTGGTTGATGAACTCATTGGGGTTTTAGTTGTCTTTGCATTTTTCATTTTAAACCTTTTGAGTAGATATTTTATGTATTTAGCTTGACTCAGATATATTCCTTCATTGATTTGCTTTATTTGTGGTCCGAGAAAATAGTTTAGTTCGCCCATCATGTTTATTTCGAATTTGCTTTGCATGCACTTAGAAAAATCCATGCAAATTTTCTCATTAGTAGCACCAAATATAATATCATCTACATACACTTGTACAAGAAGCATGTCATGCTTATTTCTTTTAATAAAAAGTGTTGTATCAAGAGCTCCTCTTTTAAAACTAT
>MKEJ01051822.1:0-18963 GCA_001753735.1 Embelia ribes | reverse complement strand
CAACTATAATAACCAGATGCCATATAAATAATAAGTCGTCTTCATATATATACATTAATCTATTCCTACGCTTTAAATTAGGGCACTCCTACTTTGGATAGAAAAAAGAAACCTGTATTTGAGATGATTTGTGTGTAGCCCTCTTTTCCGAATGCCCTATCCTTTGTATTTATAAGAAAATTGTTGTCAACTTTCTATAACCGCACTTTCAAATTTGAATTGAATTATGGGGTCAAAATACATTATGATTTAAATTATGAAATTTTAATCTTGCTGTAAACAATGTCCCCCTCATTTTGTCGGTTTGAATAGAATCGAGCAAATGAAACTTAAAGTTTCTCTTAAATTGACTTCATCAATATGATACTCAACTATCGATAATCGACATCTTGTTGCCAAACCTTTTCTATATTATTTTAGGCTCTTAATTCATCTATATATATTTTTTTAACAGAAAGTCTTATTCAATTGATCCAGTAATGATCATTTAATTAATTTCCTTTTGGTCCAACCTTTTTCAGATTATATGTTATGCTTTCGATGCATCTTTTTTTTTTTTTTTAACATATATAAAGTCTTATCGAAATTGATTCATTCAAGATCATTCAAACGACTTCCTCCTATTTTGCCCCCCGAGTCGTGTTTTTTCATAATTTTTTGGTTGTCGAGCCTTTGACTAGATGATGTTAGGCTTTACTTATTTTTTAAAATGCAAAGTAGACAATATTAGAGATTAAAACAATAACTGTGCACACTTTGTGACCAAATTTTGTCCTCCATGAATACCATTGAGACCTATATTGATTCAGGTTCCATGTTACACAATTACTGTGCTTTACCTTTTCATGGAATTGGGTGAAGATTGATTTCGTTACTTCCAAAACCTCTTCGACACGGTTTGTAACATTAATTTTTCCAACTTTTTCCTTGGGTTCATAATACCAAATTACAGGGAAGGTAGATTCCAAAATGTTATACAATATCCGATCCTTAATATCTTTTAACTTTTCCATTTTTGTTTTGCCCCCCCAAGTTGGGCTTTCAAATAATTTTGTAGCATTTTCTCCATTATGTAGGCTATAAATTCATCTATTTATTTTTTAAAATAAAATATCATCAAATTGATCCTTTTAAGGATCATTTAATCCATTTCTTTTCGTTTCCTCTCATGTTGGACTTTCGAAACATTTAGTCTATTTTTTTTTTGTTGCTCTCTTGGTTGGGCTTTCGAAAAGCTTGTTAGTTTTTTCTTTTTGATAGCCATGACTTCGAATTAGTCTAGACTAAGGCTCTCCTTCTAGCGCCAAAATTGTTAACCCAAATTTCAGAATATTACCTTCGATGTTGGAATTCCTTCGTCGATGGGCCTTGTTATCTCAACTGACATGATTGTTGGTTCAATTCACCACAGTTTCAGGATTTCTAAGAAGTGTATGGCTATATCGATGTAAATATTGCAAACAAATGATGGATCGAAATGCAGTAAACGAGACCGTGATCGATTGCTTAAAACAATGATGGAAGTGAATTGTAATAAACAAGACAATGAATAATAAAAAGAATTTTATTATTCAATATCGATTGCTCGATATAAAGGATTACATAAAATTACATTAATCTATTCCTACGCTTTCAATTAGGGTACTCCTACTCCTGGATAAAAAAAGGAAACCCATATTTGGGATGATTTGTGTGTAGCCCTCTTTTCCGAATGCCTTGGCCTTGTATTTATAGGAAAAATTATTGTCAACTTCCCATAACCGCACTTTCAAATTTGAATTGAATTATGAGTGCCAAAATGCATTATGATTTAAATTCTGATATTTAAATCTTGTTGTAAACAATATGTTGACGATTGATTTAGGTAATGTATAGCTTCGTACATCACATTTCGTTGTTAATGCAAAAATCAATTATAAGTATGTTCTTGTTTATGATCTTTTCAATTTCCATGATTTTTCGTTCAAAGGAGTGATGTATGCATATATATGAATGTCTTTGGTTGCATTTCTTTTTCACATGCTGTTGTTACTGCATCTTTGCACGCGAGAGAGACGTAATAGTCAATTAAAAAATCACGTTCTTATATAATCTCTTCAATTTCAATGTGTTTGACCACAATCGAGGTAATTTATATGTGTATTTGATTGGTATAGTTCATCACATTTCGTTGTTATTGCATCCTTGAGACAGAGATAGGGAAAATCAATTAGAAGCTTGCTTGTGTTTATTGTCTTGTCAATTTTGATGTGTTACGTGTGCCTACAGTTGTATTTCTTCAAATCATTTCGTAGTTCGTGCATATTGAGATAGAGGGAGGGAAGAGTCAATAACAAGCCTGCTTGTGTCTATAATCTCTTCAATTTTGATGTGTTCTCACTCAATTGAGGTAAATGTACACATATGTATGTGTATAGTTGCTTTTTTGCATCAGATTTTGTTGTATTGCATCTTTGCTATGGAGAGAAGGAGACGTTAATTACAAGCCTGCTTGCGTTTATTATCTCTTTAATTAGTTGCCCTTTTGCTGAAAAAAGGGAGATTATGTTTGAGTGAAATTACATGATTAAGTATTATATCAGTTTCAATCTTCAGTTATCATTTTCATTTTCATTGTACTATGATAATTAGTCATCACTCTGTATCAGGTCTTTCTACTAGGATCTTGTTGCCAGACAGAGGACAAAATCAGAATCTAAACTTGATCTCTTTTGACATGCAGGTGGAACTGAGTCAGCTTAGTTGTACCCGTTTTATCTTTCGAAAGCTTATACAAGTATCAGAACCTGTGATCAATGCTTTAACTAACTTCTCTTGGAGATAGAAGCGTTTCTGGTTCATAGCTGACTATTTTATAAAGAATCTGACATAGTCATTGGATGGATTCTGCTAGTTAGGTTTATCACATGATATACAGGTAAGTCTACACGCTCTGAAGTTGAATGCTACTTAATCAGAGGGTACTGAAGCTGAATATATTTCTACCTTTTGGTTTTGTTTTCTTTTACTGTTATGGACACTGCTGAAAGTATTTTTATACTCTACTCTGATGGAACCTGGTATAGTACCAGGGTCGAGGTGTCTATCACTTTGTAACTATCTTATTATTTGCTAGGGCTAGATTGTTTCTTGTGAAGGATTTTGTAGTTTTGAGCTGTCATTTTCTTACCACAGTTACTTGAAATACATCAAAATTTTATGCATGTGGCCTGATAGTTGCTGCTATTCCACAGTTGTACAGGTGATTATAGTCACAATGGTGTGTTCAATTGGAAGTGGAAAAATGGCAGCTCTGGCAAGGATTCTAGCAGCCGTAAACTTCTCACAAATTATTTCAGGTACAGGATTATACTATAATGATGGGGCTTGTTTGAAAACGTGGAGTTTGAAGTGAAGTGTTTATTACCATGGCTTTAAAAATGTATCCTACTTTAACATTAGTGTTAAGTGATTTTCTATCATATCACCTAAAAGCTTAAGCGGTTATGGAGAGGGGCATTATTTATTTATTATCTTGCACATGCCCCCCACTTGTGGCATATTTTGAGCCGACAAATGCGAATCAATTTTTCAATTGGGTAGCGGCGAGACTCAAACCCCATAAACCTACCATCTCACTTAAAAGTTGAAACTGTTACGGAGAGTCACGTTATATTTTTTATTATCTTCAACAATTAGCATTAAGGGTCAAGGCGTGATACCTTGCATTGTTGCAAGGATTAAGAAAAGAGGCAACCAACTTTAAAAAAAAAAAAAATAGTAATAAAAAAAAATGAAAAGTGGCAACCCAGTGCACTCGGATGATGGATACAAATGTTGAATGGGTAAAAGTTGGCCCTTCTTCTGAACATCCCAAAGAACTAATATTACGTAGGTACTGTAAGGTTTCTTATGCATATGACTTTACTTCATTGGGCATACAAAAGGAAATAGCTTGCCATGCAAGATCTAGGTCCTGCAATGAGTAATGTGTACTAGACTCTTCTATTGGGTTTTGATAATCATCGTTATCATCATCATCCAAGCCTTAAATCCCAATAAATTGGGATAGGCTAAATGAAATCATAATAAAATGTCACATTGGGTCGTTAACACAACTTTTTAGACGCCACATATTTCTATCAAAGACAACTTGCTCATCTATTTCTACCTTGCTCATATCCTTCCTTATCATTTTCATCCATGTAGTTAAAGATTTACCTTTATCTGTTCTCATTATTCCTACATTAAGACTCCCACGCTTTTCAACTGGTGCATTGATAGGTCTCCTTCTTATATGCCCAAACCACTTTAAACGATTCTCTTATCTTAACCCCAATTGGAGCCACTTTTAACATTTCTTGGAACTTTTCATTACCAATTCTATCATTTGTAGTCTTCCTGCACATCAATTTCAATATATGCATATTTGCTACACTCATTTTATGTTCATCTTGTTTCCTAATAGTCCAAAACTCAGTTCCATACAATAAAGCTGGTCTTACCTTTCAGTCGTAAAGGCATATTGCGATCGTATATTGCAATCACATAAAACTTTTCTTCATCCTTTTTGCCTAGGTTCCGTGATTGACATCTCTTTTATCCCACCATTGCTTTGCAAAATGGATTATAGATAACAGAAATGATCTGTTCGTAGTACCGCATCTCCACCTAATTTAACTACAATCTGATCCGCTACACGATGTCCGCTGAAATTGCACTTTATATATTCCGTTTTTGATCTACTTAACCTAATTGATTCTAAAGTATATATCTATATTTCTATCTCTTCATTTATGCCCTCTCTAGTCTCATCAACTAAGATTATATCATCAACAAATATTATGCACCACGACACTTCGGTTTGGATATGTCTAGTTAGGTTGTCCATTACTATTACTATTAACCTAATTGACTCTAAAGTATATATCTATATTTCTACTTTTTCATTTATGCCCTCTCTAGTCTCATCAACTAAGATTATATCATCAACAAATAATATACACCATGACACTTCAGTTTGGATATGTCTAGTTAGGTTGTCCTTTACTATTGCAAATAGGAAGAGGCTTAATGCCGAGTCTTGATGCAAACCTATCGTAATAGGGAAGCTAGATGACATGCCACCACACGTTTTAACATTGGTAGTTGTACCCTCGTAAATGTTCTTGATTACATTTATATATTTAAGAGAGATCGGTTTTTTTGTCAAAACCCACCAAAGTACGTCTCTAGGAACCCTATCACACAAGCCTTCTCCAAATCAATAAGAACTATGTGTAGATCTTTCTTCCCCGCTTGAAATCTTTCCATCAATTGTCTAAGTAGATGAATTGGCTCTATAGTCGATCTTCCTGATGTAAATCCAAATCGATTTTCCGAAATTGTAGCATCGCGCCCAACCTATACTCAATTATTCTCTCCCAAAGTTTCATAGTATGGTTCATAAGTTTAATCCCACAATAGTTAGAACAGTTTTGTATATCACCCTTGTTTTTATATAGGAGTACTAAAGTACTCTTTCTCCATTCATCGGGCATCTTTCCATCGCGCCAAATTATATTGAAGAAGTTTGATAGCCATCCATGCTACTGAACATATCCCTTTCCCACTTGGAATTCAAGTACAGACATTGAATACATATGATATCTTTTCTTTTCAATACTAACCTTGTGTGTGGATGTCTGACTAGCATTTGTGCTAGCACATACTTTTAAAAATTATTCTTTTCTGATCGATTCGTAAGATAGTGAATGAGCATAATATGCCGATTTAAACAAAATGTATTAAAATACCATTTCAGCTGTTTTTTAAGTGCTTTAATAAATACAGGCTCAAAAGTAGTACACCTTTGTTCCGTTGGTATGAGCTTGGTTTTTGCTTAATATACTTGTCATGTAGTGAATAAGGCACTGATAATTAGAGGTTATCTGCATTGACTAGATAATATGTCTCTGTGTTTATTTTTCTAATTTTTCCAAGCATTCTCTCTTCTCTTTCATTTGATAGAGGAAGTTGGTAGCCAGAAATTAACTGCTAAGCACATACAAAGAGAGTTATGTGATGCGGATGAAGCAAATTTGCTAGATGAAGAAGGTATACTTACCCTCCTTATTTGATCCAATCATAGTTAGTAAATTCGCGAACTTTTGCTGTTTAATACCCTTGCGTGCGTATTATTGAAAAAAACTTCCATTTTCCCAATCGATGCACGACCTAATAAAAAATATGTGTATTTTTGACATATCCTATTTAATACACGTATAATTCATTTTTTTTTAGCCGTTTTTCCATTTTAAACTTCGAAAAAAATATTTAAAAATAATAAACGAAATATTATTATGAATTTTATATCATTATTTTATATATTATGCTGAATTTCTCGGAACGTGTTTTTACAAGAAAATTGTATTAAACCCATCTGTATTGTATAATGTTTGTTTGCCGTCACGTATTTTACTAACTATAGATCCAACCACATTGTCTCCATTATGCATGCGTAGTCTGTTATCTGGGTTTTAGCTGACAGTTTGTAGAAGCTTATTAGCTTCGTGTGATGGGGGCTGCTACTACAATAGGAACAAAGACACGTATATTATGTTTGATAGGCGTGGGGTTCGACTGTCGAGGTTCTTGATATCTGCTATATCTGGGGATGAATAATCCTAATCCCTTTGTCATTTGATCGTCTATGTTTTTACATATTTTGAATTATCTTCTATTCTACAATCGTTCATGTTGTTTTAGAGCAACATTTATTAATCCACCAGTAGAGCTTTTAAATAGTATTTCCTAGTTTCCGTACCGAAGTAACCGAATCTTCTTCATGGTTGCTATATTTTGGATCTTTGCCAAGTTTCTATACAAAAATATCTAAATTCTGTTGTATTTGGAATATCTGTATGTGCCCCACTGTTGTACATCAAGAATACATCTTTCCAGTCTTCTTTGATTAGATGATTCTATCTTGCATTGCATTGTTTATATGTGCCAATGTTGTGGATTTGTATGTTAAGTATGTGCCTTGCTTAACAGTAATTGATGACCAGAATGCTTATAAGCATAATGGTTTGGTTTTGCTTCTCATTTTGTGTGATAGTGCTTAATGATATGCAAGTTACATTTGCCATTGTTTGTCAGAGAAATAATAAATCTTTAAATTTTGTGTTTCAGATATGCATATATACGATTTGATGCCTCTGACTGACCCTTTGCATTTGGTAAGGTTGAAAAATCTTGTTGTTTTGATTGGTTTTGCTAGTTACTGCCTTACTGACTTGAATATTATGAGAAGGCAGGCTATCCTTTACTGATCCCTTGCTACTAAACACATGCTTCTTACAGTTCCCCTTAAATATATATCCCTTTGAAAGTAGGCATTTGCCTGCATACAGTGAGTTGCTTAAAAAAGATATTTAGATTCTGTCTTTTTGCTTGTACGAGCTCAAGATGCTCTCAATGTTTGCAGTATATATTTTTGAGGTCTGTAAGATGTTTAATCTGACGATGTAGAATCCGTGAAGAAATATGCTTTAACATTGAATCTTCGAACAGAATAGCATTTTTCTTTAGACCAAGTACTGCCTCTGAAGTACATTAGTTCACAATCTTCCTGAATGTTCTTCAGTTGAATCACCCCAGATAAATCTATGACTGCAAATGTAATTGCTTCAAGTAGTTCGTATTGAGGGCTTTGCTGCTGTCTTTACAAAAGAACTCTCGACTATAGTACTTTTTCTAAAACAAGAAAGCCACTTCACACTATCTCATAGTTTCTACATTTAAATATGTTCTATTTTAAAATTGTATCATTACCACTTAACATGCTTCTTTCTGACATCTTGGATGGGCATGAATGAGTAATCAAGTTAGTGCAGTGACCAAGTATTCTGCTAATAGACTGAAATTGAACTAGTCTGTCATCTTCGCCGAAAGCCGAACATGGAGCGAGACATAGTATAATAATCTTTTTGTCCTTGAGCGAAGTTCTCATTTGTTTTCTCCTAAAACTTGTATTGTCTTCGCATTCATAGTCTTTGCTTTGGTAAAGCTCATGTACTTTGTTATTTGTTTTGAGGTATGTTGCAATGCTTGCAAGAAGCCAATTAAGATCAGTCAGTATGCAGCTCATGCAGGTTTATACAATCCTCTTTGTTATATACCTCAATGGTGATTAGGCGATAATGTCAAATAAGTGATGGAGGAGATATTGAGTTGCCCTCTACATCACATTTCTGGCATTCTCTGAAGTTAACTTTCTATTATCATTTCCAGAGATCTGTAAATCCGTGAGAATTGCAGAAGAGATGGTTTCAGAACTGAATGGTGGTAGTGGGCACAAGAAACGTCCCAAGAAGGAGAGAAAAAAGTTGACAGCAGCTTATGCCTGTATCCTTTAGCTTATGTGTAGTTTGCTTTGCTACATCTTAACTGTTCAGAATAGAAGTTCGTTAACAAATTTCTACTTATTATATGATCATCTAAAAGTCCACTTTCTTAGTTTTGCTTTCCTTTCCTCTCTTTGTGTAAGTTACGCCAAGTGAAGAGCAAAAAGGGCTCGACTCTACTGAAGCTGATATAAAAAGTAAGTTACATTTCATTTTGCTCCATTTTGATGGTCGTGATGGACCCAGCAATCACTTAAGGTTATATATTTGTAAGGTTTATTATGTCTTTTCTAGTCTTCTCCATTTTTGCGGAGATGGGTTTAATATCTATCCCTCTAGATCATTTAGGATTTAGAAGAGTTGTCAAGCTCAAGTTGAAATTCTACTTAATGATTTTAATAGTATTTTCTTTTACTCCACATTTGAATGCATTCCTCATCTTCAGGGCTTCAAGACAATTGGTATAAATTTCTGCTTGATATTATTTGGATCAATGTTGAGGGTTAGTTTGAATTCACAATATTTTAATGTCTTTTCCGCAATTGCTTAGTGATATTATAGTAGTAAGTTCAGTAGAGGTAAACATACAATAGATTTTGGAACCATATTTTTTTTTAATCCATCTGGTGTGCTTGAAAATTGAACATTTTGCATCCATTTGTAAGCACTTTTTGTCCCTTTTCCAGATAAATCAAATCCGCTTTGAGGGATCCCATCAAGTATTAAAAATAGTCATGTTATCNNACCTTTAAAGTCTTTCAAAGCAATTCATGTTAATTCCATATATATTCCTCATAAAGGTGTCTTATTTATCTGATCTTAATATATGTTGATATTCCTACTTTTATTTTCTTGCTCTAGGAAGTTCATCTTGTGTAGATCGAGCGCCTACAATGGATGGTTCGGGAGTTAGTCCTGGGATACCGGACTATTCAACAAATACAATACCTCCTCCAACAAAGCGTTTTAAATTGTATGCTCTTCTCTATTGTTAAGTATAGTTATCTGCGTTGTGTAGGATAATTTGTTGCATTTGCAAGTTTCTTCTCCATTTCAACTTCCTGCTTATTAATTTTTCCCATTCTCGCTGTGCTGTTTGATGCATACAACTTCTTTATGGTAGTATGTGTTTTGAGTTTCATTAACTTCAAGTCTTCAACCTTACTCCTAAATCCTATTGGTTCATTTCCTTCAGGAAGTTTTAGAAGGTAATTGTGCTTTAGAATGTGATTTTTAATGCTTATTTGCTTTACTTATTTAAAGATTAATGATATGCATACAAACTCAATGTGTACTAAAAAAATCTACACAATTTATGCGCCCACAATTGGCCATGACACCCTATTTTTTTAGACAGGAAGTGCATGTTGATGGAGAGAGTATGTTGTAAAAATTAGGGCCATGTAACCGATTGTATATATGGATGGTTTAGTGTACAAAGCTCGAGGTTTGGAAGGGTCTGATGTACGTAGCCTTACCCCTGTTTCCGAAGAGGCTATTTCCAAAAGGACGAACCTGTCACCTACTAGTCACAACGGGGGCGTGCTTGGTGTACCCACTGAGTTTGTATGCATATCATTACTCTTTAGGAAAATATCAATACACAAGATGTTGCTACATAAGAGTTTGTATTTTCTGTACATAATTGTTGGTACGTATATCATTGTTGTTTTGTTAATGGGTGTCAAATTTTCTAAATCATAGATATATTTCTTTTTCGTAGTGACAAGCTCCGACTAATCCACACCATTCTTCTACATCATTTACAAATTCTCTGTCAATATCGGATTTTCCTTTACTTGTTTCTTCTTTTATGTTTTCCCCCTAATTTTTAGTAAGGGCTTTAATTTTTCAATGTTATGCACTGAACCTTTGATTTTCAAATAGATATGCATGAGAATGGACGCAAGAGAACAAGGTCACCTGGCGAAACAAACTTTCAAGCCAATGTAGATGCTTCATTAAATAAGAGTGATGTCCCTGTAGAGAAGCGGACAAGAAATGGTTCAGAAATTGTCGACTACTCAGACCCATTTGCCGTACCCAACTTGTTGGATAAGCTCGATTCGGAGAAATTTGGTAGTGTGACAAAGGAAATAAAGGAACTTATTGAACGGAGGAGACTGGTTCTGAATGGTTATTTCGTACAACATCCTTCTATTCTCGAAATGGAACAGAATATGGCAATGGGGGCAAAAAAGGTTAACCAGCCAGGGACTCCTTCTGGTCCTCATGAGGTAATCAACTTAGATGATGATGATGATGATAATGGGGATGTTGATAATGCGGAAAATGATGCTTCAGCTGATAAACTGGCAATGGTTGTCATCGAGTCTGATGAAGAAAATGCAGGAGCTGCGAAACTGTCTGCCTCGTATCAAGAAGTTGTTTTGAATAAGCCAGCTGGGGAATATCTAATGAAGGATTTTTTGGTAATTTATCTTTTCACGTTGACATTTATGTGCTTAGTATCATGAAAATAAAATTTCATGTTGTAACTATTAAGGGATAACAGAAAGCAGGACATTTCAAAAGTGATGTCTGCTCATGTTCGACACGGGTTGGGCACTTCCAACACGTGTTGGATAGATGGTCCAATGTGTCGTATTTTCAAAGGCGCCAAAAGGCGGTAACCCTCTACAATCCGTAAGCTTTTACCTGACAACTTAAAAGTAGAGCTCTAGCCATGCGTCTGCTTCATTGATAAAAGAAGATATACTGAAAAAGGAAAAAAGATCACGAACCTATTTATCAAAGTATTTGTTCTCTTACCCGTCCATTTGATGGGTCAATCATTGTTAACATTTAGGTTACTGATCAAATCACTTTGTGTTTCCACTTTCCAGTATGCAGTTATTATAACGTTTTCTGGTAATATGCAGCAACTAAAAGATTCTAAGGGAGATCAACAGTTTACCTATTAAAAAATAGACTTAAAACTGTATCTTTTCAGACGGATGCTTTCTTTATTACTTTTTCAAGAGATGTGGAGTTTTCATTAACTCTTCAAATAATACATTTTTCCCTAACACTATTTTAACAATGTCAAACATCGCTAACACTGAGTTTTGTTGTGGTTCCAATAACTCAACCAAATTAATAAGTTTGATTTTCTTTGCCGGTTCTTTTCTTTTTCCCCTTTCACGTTTTCATACGAGGTCAGTATGGTTTATTACTTTTCTTTGGTGAATGGTACTTCAAGTTTTAATTTTATACAAAAAACTGACTGGATGTGTTGGGCTCTGATTTTAAAATGATAAGCTGTAATTTTTCAATCACAATAATAAAGGGATAACATGCTATTGTTAATAATGAGATATATGTGAACTTTTTCTTTAAATTGTAGTCACATCTATTTGTTTTATGTCATTTACTGAATGGAAAAGCCAAGACAAAATGAATTTATATTTAGCAATTGCTTTATGTTTCTGAAATATACAGGAAAGGAATTATGGCCCCAAAATCCAGAGGACACCAAAGGGTCAGCAGACACCAAGGAGTAGGCAGACTCAGAAGCAAAGTGTCAAAGTTGAGGAAGCGAGTCTTGCTGATGAAAATGAAAGAGATAAAGATAAAGGGGAATCAGGTCTTGGGGATGATAATGAAAGAGAGAAAGATAAAGGTCAATATGTTGGCGTGGAGGACGAGGAGGCATCTGAGGAAGGCAATAACCAAGCAGATGCTGATATTGATGGTCTGGATGATATTTGGAAGGAGATGAACTTTGCGTTAGAATGCTCAAAGGTATAGTCTGTTTCATGTCTCTAAATTTTAGAAAGCTGCAAAAATTAAAGGAATTAACTTATAATGTCTTTATATAACATGAATTCAACGAGAATAAGTTCAACATACATTCGACTATGATTTTTACAAGTAAACAAAAATTATATCAACAACTAAATTTAGAGACTAAATTTGGAAATTAAAAACAGTAAGGAATTAGCTCACAATTTAGATTATGGATGAGAAATTGAAAGGGAATGAGCATTCCCTTGGCTTGATTCCAAGAAATTAACTCAAATAACAATACAAAATGAAATCAAAATAACTTGAATGTTACAATGAATCTTGAATGAATATGTATGAAATGTGTATGAATGTCCTAGAAACTTCTGGAACTGTCTGATATTTCTTAGTTCTGAATGCTTCTTTCCGTATCAAGTCTTTTTATTTACAGTTAGTTAAGCCGCAAATTGAGGACTATCCAAATGCTAAAATGAGAGCTATCTTTTCTTAAAATAACTATGACCTCACTCAACTTAAAGAATTTTACGTGAAAAAAAGTCAGTAATCAAAATTTACTGCATAATTAATTGAGAGGAAGGCGTATCTGTTCTAATTAGTCTATGCTCATAAAACTTCAGGTGAACTAAAATCTGCTGAATAAGACCAACTGATATTCAAATTTGAACAGACTTTTGGTCAGAGTAGGTATCATGTGCAGCTAAATGGTCAGCATATTGGTGCATTGCTCCCAGGTCATTGTTGTAGGGTTTGAGGCTCAGAGTGTTAGTTTTTTCTTTTTTTTTGTTAAAAAATAACTTAAAATGCTTTCTATCTGTACACGACATTAATTGGTTTCCATGTAACTTGGAAATGCTATTTGCGAATTACTAAATAGGTATAGGACCATAGGTTTCTCAAGGATCGCGGTGTTGGTATTACTGAAATATCCAGATATATCTTCTCAACCAAATGATGATCTTATCCTTTCTAATCTGTATATATTTCTAATAAATTCTTCTTGAATCTCTTATTCTAGTCATCCATAACTACATCTTATTATCAACTTAGTTGGTACCTCCAAAATATTTAACAAGTTCAAATCCACCGCATATTGCTTAAAAACATTTAACTGTCAAATCTACTCTGACTCCTAGCCACAACTGTGTTTGTTGTTTGTTATGAACTTGTAGTGGTCAACAATTAGCATATTCAATACCTTCACCTACTTGTTTTTTTTTTTTTTTTATCTTTACCTTCACCTACAGTCTGCAATGAAGGCATTTTTCTTTTTTCTGTTTTGAATTTGTTAATCTGTTAGGATACTGCTGAAGATCTTCCGGATGACCGTTCAAAAGGGCTACAAGATATGTGTGACCACAGTTTTGTGCTGAAGGACGATATTGGTTATGTGTGCCGAGTTTGTGGAGTTATCCAGAGAGGAATTGAAGAGATAATCGAGTACCAGTATGCGAAGGTACATATGCTTTATTGATATTATGACCTCCTTACTTTCCTTGCTTCTCTGTTGTCAAAGTTGGGATTTGATACAAGACTTTGCTCATCTTAGTTTGGGAGCAGGCGTAAGATTTTTGTTCTGTTTCAGGCTGAACGAACTTGTTAATTTTCAGTGGGAGCAAGTGAAGAATACTATATTATGTTGTACAAATAACATGAACATTTTAGTAATTTTTGCTGCTCTTTTTATTAGCAACGGCACGTTTCATTTTTGTTTCAGAGCACAAGAAATGCCAGATCATATCTTTATGATTCGAAATCTACGAAGGACAAGGAGGGTACTGATATATCTTATGATGGGGTTAAATTGTCTGGACAAGAGTTCACAGTTGCCGAAATCTCTGCCCATCCCAGGCACTGGAAGCAAATGAAACCTCATCAAATCGAGGGTTTCAACTTTCTGCTCAGTAACTTAGTTGCCGAGGATCCAGGTGGTTGTATCCTGGCCCATGCCCCAGGCTCAGGGAAAACGTTCATGATAATCAGTTTTATGCAGAGTTTTTTGGCAAAGTATCCTCATGCTAGGCCGCTGGTGGTGCTACCAAGAGGCATTCTATCTACCTGGAAAAAAGAATTTCAGAGGTGGCAAGTTGAAGATATCCCTCTCTTAGACTTTTACTCGGTTAAAGCAGAGAACCGAACACAGCAATTGGAAGTTTTACAACAGTGGGCTAGTCAAAGAAGCATACTTTTTCTGGGCTATAAACAATTCTCCTCAATAGTTTGCGATAATGAAAATAGTAAGGCTGCCTCTCATTGTCAAGAGATTTTGCTCACTTACCCATCAATTCTCGTCTTGGATGAAGGTCACACTCCTCGAAATGAGGATACAGATGTCCTCAATTCCCTCAAGAAAGTGCAAACACCTCGAAAAGTTGTACTTTCGGGGACACTTTATCAAAATCATGTTAAAGAAGTTTTTAACATTTTTGATCTTGTTCGTCCTAAATTTCTAAGGAAGGATACTTCTCGTTCAATTATGAAGCGCATACTGAGCCGAGTGCCAAGTGCAAGGAAGTACGTGAAGGCGAAGGGAACAGAAAATGTGTTTTATGAATCAGTGGAGCGGACGCTACAGAAAGATGAGAACTTCAAAAGGAAGGTTACTGTTATTCAAGATCTGCGGGAGATGACGAGTAAGGTTCTCCATTTCTACAAAGGAGATTTCCTTGATGAACTACCGGGGTTGGTCGACTTCACCGTATTTCTCAATCTCAGCCCTCAACAGAAGAAAGAAGTTCAAGAACTGAAGTTGTATAATAGAAAATTCAAGATCAGTGCCGATGGGAGTGCATTATATGTGCACCCAAAGTTGAGACAGCTTGTGAAGATTACACTAAAAGAGAGGGAGGGGCTGGATGATTCAAAAATGGACCAACTTTTAGAAAATTTAGATGTTCGCGAAGGAGTGAAGGCGAAATTCTTTCTGCATATGTTGGCTTTGTGTGAATCATCTGGTGAGAAGTTATTGGTCTTCAGTCCGTATCTTCAGCCTCTCAAATTTTTGGAAAGGCTAGCTGTTAAAACCAAGGGTTGGGGTTTGGGTAGAGAAATTTTTGTCATAACCGGTGATTCTACTTCTGAAACCCGAGAGTGGTCAATGGATCGTTTTAACAACTCTCCCGATGCTAGAGTCTTTTTTGGGTCAATAAAAGCATGTGGGGAAGGGATTTCATTGGTTGGGGCCTCCCGAATAATTATCCTAGATGTCCATTTGAATCCTTCTGTTACCCGTCAAGCTATAGGTCGGGCTTTTAGGCCTGGCCAGGAGAAAAAAGTGTATACATATAGATTGGTTGCGGCCAAAACGCCTGAAGAGGAAGACCACTCAACTTGTTTCAGAAAGGAGTCGATTGCTAAAATGTGGTTTGAATGGAATGAGTTCTGTGGCCAACAAGCATTTGAAATGGAAAGTGTGGAGGTAAATGAATGTGGTGACCCTTTCTTGGAGTCGACGAGATTGAGCGAAGATGTAATAGGCCTCTACAAAAGGTCAGTCAAGTTTTTGATTATCCTTACAAGTATTTTGTTTAACTGTCATCCAAGTTCTTCGCTGCAATCAAGAGTT
The DNA here is from genome assembly GCA_001753735.1 of Embelia ribes. NCBI lineage: Eukaryota > Viridiplantae > Streptophyta > Magnoliopsida > Ericales > Primulaceae > Embelia > Embelia ribes. The sequence continues at coordinate 3,288 of MKEJ01051822.1, read as the reverse complement.
AAACGTGTGTGTTTACAAGTTCTGCCAAGGGTGTAGTTGACATTATGTTAAAAGGGGTAAATGTTACCTTCATAACATGCTAACGGGGGTAGACTCAAGATTTCTCTAAGTTGGGGAGAAGAGCCACTTGCAAATAATGTTCTGTACCTACATCCCTAAAGTAGATATACTTGTATAACCATATGTACGTTTGCCCTGCATGCCACTTCTTTTTACCCAGATCCATTAAATTTTATTGGGAAGATGATTCTTGCATATAACAGATGAGTATAAACTTATTAATTTAGTATGTGTGTGCAGTACACTTCATCAAATTTAATTGATTGATGAAACAGTAAAACACAATTAATATAATGTTAAATATTCCTTAAATTAGTATTCCATTATGAACTTTTCACTTAACATTTCCCGTAGGTAACAATTGTTTTCTCATGACACGCAAGTTATTATTTTCTTTTTCAGGTAAATGGCAACATAGAGCTGAGGCATGGTAAAGGTAGTGTATAGTTTTGGCCTGTCCTCTTTCAAATAACCTGGCAGTGGGCCGTTATAGCTGGTTCTCTAAGTTCTTTTTTCCTTTTTTCGGGGATGACTGTAACCAGAAAGTTTTGGTTTATTAGATGTTAATTTTATCCCTTTTCGAGGGATGATTTAATCAGAAAGTTCTGGTCAAAAAAATTAAAAAAATTGTAAATATTTGCTGTAGAGCAATTAACTCTTGTTGAATCTGCCTGTGCGTCTTTGTGCATGGATGAAACATTTCAGAAATTTCGCCTTGTTGATAGTACATGCCTCTGGGAATGGTTTGGTTGTGAAGACAGATTGACAGCCATATTTATGTCTCGCACTTACCGTTATTCTGTAGAGTTCGTTTAGAGTTTCAAACATATATAGCTCATGAAACTGGTAACGAGGAGCTGTCTGTGCGGTCACAGGTCGTAACTGCTCAAGCACAGCTGATGATTGCTGGAACATTTCGTGCATGTGTCAACAATGGTTGCAAATTGCACGGTCTGACTGCATTCAAGTGTTACTTTTTCTACTATTCCTATTTGCATTCGGAAGCTATGCAATCTAAATAGCAGGCTGTGAAAGAGAATGTATATTACCGTTTATAATTATGTTGGTTTCAGGTTGCAAGCAAGCAAATATTTTTATAATTCATAAAATGTGAGGATCCACATTTATCTCGACGATACATAGAACTGTCCAAACAAATATTTTTATAATTCATCGCTACTAAGTTAAACGCTTGGAACGAATTGTCCTGAAATTTTATGCAAATCTGACACTTAATCAGTTGAAACATAAGAAACAAAAACAACCGGGTTTTCTAAATCATTCCCACAATTATTTAAAGTATTTTTAATAGATCAAAATGAATATTTTTTTCCCTAAATTAAATTAAACAGGACAGATCCACCTCCTAAATGACAAAATTTTTTACGAACATATGAAGCTGTCACGTCTTCAAATTTCTAAGTATGTTTTTACTTTTTCTTGCTGGGCGTTGAATGTCTTTCAGAAAGCCCGTAATACCTTTAGAATAGCTTCAGCATTTCAAATTATTTCTAAACTATTTCTATTATTCAGAATGTCAAATATACAGCTGGGTCTATTTCTAGTCTAATAACATGTTGGCATAAAATTGAAACATGAACCTATTAATAGGCCCCCTACCAAGCACTTTTCGACAATTGGTTTTTTAAATGAAATAAATCTTAATAGCAATTGTTGCTTTACAAAACGCCGGCAAATTTTTGGCACGAGCGGCACAGTAACCCGACGCAGCAGCCACCCAAAACCGCATTAGTGGGCCTTGCAAATTCTCAATTCAATTAGCTGATCACGTTACACAATAAAAGGGACCGAAAGAAAATACACTGAACTTCATTTTCGATAGCTGCACTTCCACTATTCATCCTCGTCACTTATTAAAGCAAACGAGAAAGGGTGGAACTTGTAACCATCTCCTTCGTAGATCTTATTTTGGAACTCCACCCAATGAAGACGCAAAGCATGAAGGAACGCACTGAGTGTTTCCATCGCCAAAAGTACACCGAAAGTGGCGAAAATGAAAACTATTAGGCCCACGGCAAGTATGAGTACATTATTATACCTGTGGACAAAGTACAAACGATTCAATTAGTCCCAATAAAATCTCAAGGGGCCTGTTTCATCGCATACATAAAGAATCAAACTTCCTTAAAAGTAATGCCACATTATTTCGTAATCAGTCAAAGGGCCAGTACTTAATTTGTCATTTTGAAACAGAAAATGTAATGAAGCGAAGACTTGTTTATCGCTTAACTTTTGTCATTTTGAAACAGAAAATGTAATGATGTGAAGACTTGTTTATCGAACTAAGAAGCCTCCTAGAGTTAATAAGCACAGGACAGCTCCGAGTGGGCCAAACTGAATAACAGCCAAAAAGAACAAACATTTAGTACCAGGTTTACAATGCAATATATATATATATATATATATATATATATATATAAAAGACAGGTCTAAGCGTCGCAATTGCGACATTTGATATATTGCACTTGCGACATTTGTCAAACCTAAATGGTTGCCACAATGCAACCAATCTAAATGGGGCATTTGGCAAAAAATTATTAATGCTCCAATTCAAAACATTTTCCTTCATAATATGGAATAGAATTATTGCAGATCACTATATATGCCATAAATCACTACATAAATGCTCCACAAATCAATTCATATTTCGTTTTAAATGGAAAAGTTACAAATATATTATCATATTAATAATATAAAAGCCAGGTCTACGCGCTGCAATTGCGACATTTGGCGATTGCACTCACGACATTTGTCAACCTAAATGGTTACCAAATGCCACCGATCTAGATGGGACACTTGGCAAAATATTATCAATACTCCAATTCAAAACATTTTCCATTACCAATATGAAATAGACAGGTCTATGTGCCGCAATAGCGACATTTGACACATTGCTCTTGCAACATTTGTCAACCTAAATGGTTGTCACATGCAACCAATCTGAATGGGATATATGGCAAAATATTATTAATGCTCCAATTCAAAATATTTTCTGTCACCAATATGGAGTAGAATTATTGCAAATCACTACATATGCCATAAATCACTATGTAAATGCTCTATAAATCAATTCAAATTTCATCTTAAATGGAAGAGTTACAAATATATAATCATATTAATAATATAAAAGCCAGGACTACGTGTTGTACTCGCGACATTTGTCAGCCTAAATGGTTGTCACATACAACCAATCTAAATGGGACATTT
>MKEJ01051814.1:0-14089 GCA_001753735.1 Embelia ribes | reverse complement strand
GTAATCAACTCCAAATATATCAAGCTTCACTTCTAACTAAACGAACATCTAATTCTGCACGAAATGCTTTCATGCCTCATTAATGCAAACATAATACTTCATGCTTATTATGATATATTTTAAATACGAGAAAAGAAAAAATTTACTCGGAAATTTTTGGACGTTACAGTAACGAACCAAATGACAATCAATCTCAAGATGTTTCATTCCTTTGTAAAAAACTAGATTCTGCAAAATATGTAGAGTTGATTGATTATCACAAAATAATGGAACTGATGAGACAAATAAATCCCCAAATTTCACAAAAGTGCTACAAGCCAAACAATCTCACAAGTGGTAGTAGCCATAGCATGATACTCGGACTCAACCGAGGAACGAGACACCACATCTTGTTTCTTCGACCGCCAAGAAATAGGACTAGAACCCAAAGTAATGAAGAAACTAAAGTAATGAAAAAGCCAGATGTAGAACACCTAGTTGTTGGACAACTTGTCCAATCAGAATTAGTATAGGCCGTAAGCAGAAGATTAGTGTCAGAAGAAAAAAAGAAGCCATGTACCGGGGTATCTTTAACGCAACAAAAGATCCTATAAGCGGCCTACAAATGAACATCACGTGGATCCTGTATAAACTGGCTAAGATGATTGACATAAAAAGTGAGATCAGGGAGTGTAATCGTCAAATATAATAAGCGCCCAATCAAACGACGATAGGAACTCGGATCAGATAAAGCAACCCCAGCATCTGGACGTAGTCGCAAGTTCCGCTCCATCATAAAATCGACCGGGCGAGCACCTAACTGCCCCGCGTCTGTCAAAATATCTAAGGCATACTTTTGCTGTGAAAGAAAAATACCTGTGGGAGAACGTGCAACATCCAAGCCCAAAAAATACTTCAGCGGGCCCAAATCTTTAATACTAAACCGGGAAGCCAAAAAAAGTTTAAGAGAGCGAATGCATTCAGGGTCATTCCCTGCAACCAATATATCATTAATACATACAACAATAGTAGTAAAAGAGGAACCAAAGTTACAAGTAAATAGAGTATGATTAGATGGAGACTAGCGGTATCCTGCAGAACGCAATACTGAAGAAAGCTTGGAGTACCATTGGCGGGAGGCTTACTTGAAATAGGTAAAATGTTAAAACCGTAACGAGAATGTTTTCCTCTCTCACAAGCATTATAGAGAGAAAATTTATTTGGTAAATAAATAAAATTAGGGGTTCCTATTTTGGAAGGGTGACCTAATCACTGAATGTAGGGGCTGCTTGAAAGGCAGTGGCAGCCATAGTAGGTCGGAAATAGTAAAGTCCTTCACGACACTTAGCCACTCCAATCTGTGTCCAAGTAGTACAGTATTGAAAAATATAAGAGCTAGAAATAAAAGAAACAATAAGATTCATATCTTGAGTGAGTTGATTAACAGAAAGTAAATTATAAGGAAAATTAGGCATGTAAAGAATATGGTATAAAATAAAGTTATGAGCCATAATTAAGGAACCAATGCCTTGAACAGGTACGAGAGTCCCTATAGCGACATCACATATTTGGGTGCTCTTACATCAGATTTTGAATATGTAGTTATAAGTGGGATACGTGACATTGTTGCTATGCACCTATGTTAACAATCCAACAATCATTAGTTGAAAAAGCAGACAAAGATATACCAGCAAAATTGGCGGTGGGTGTCTCATCAGTATGATATGCATCGGAATAAAAATCCATGTTCAGTGTAACTGCCGAAAAAGAAGCTCTTGTATTATAAGAATTATTCTCGGCCCGAATACGCGCAAGTCGACGAATGGCCTAAAAAGTAGAATTATTGAGTTTAATGATTTGGATTTTTGGGTTTTCATTGGTTCTCGTAACTATGTCGGGCCACGAGAAGTGGCGGGACAAGGATGGGGCTGACGGCTAAGGGTTATGTGAGGTTAGGGTTTGTTTTGTTTACAGCTCTAGCATCATGTTAAAACAAAGAGAGAGAGAGAGAAAGATATTGTTTTTATTATTTTACAGGGGTAATATATATATACAATATGAGGCAATGGGGCCCGTTTAGGAAAGAATACAAATAAAGATATTATATAAAACTTAACCAAACGGGAGGCGAAGTGAAAATATATGAAAAACTGAAAGTGACAAGATTATCAATGATCGCCAACGCACATCTACTTGATAATAAGTAAACTATCCTAAGAAAGTATGTCTAAGTACAAAAATTAGGGATGCAAATGAACCAAGTTATTTATGGATAAATTTGGGTGCGGCTCGTTAAGGACTCAATTCAGACTCGTTCATTTAATAAATGAACTACACAAAATATGGATCGCTAAATAATATATATATATATACACGCACATACATAAGCATGCATAGTTCATGTTGAATCTGATAAATGAAAAGTAGTTCTCATCTTACTTGAATGAAATATATTTTTTTTATTAACTTCAATATTAAGTTCAAAAAATTTATAATATACATAGTTATTAGTTGGTGATTCAATAAAATATTTAATTTAATAATTTATTTTTTAAAATGTTTGATTCATGAATAACAAGTGATGTCTAAAGATTTAACAGAATCAAATTTTACATGAGGAGGCTCGGGCTCGAAAGACGTGCCTAAAATCTAAAAATAAGCATCATTAAATAAAAAAGTCGAGCTTGAACATATTTTTTAAACAAAGGAATTGGGTTTGAACATGTTATGGTTTTGCTAGACTCATTTGCAACTCAAACAAACATGGTTATAAATTTTAAATAAAGTAATTTAAAAAATATTAATAAATGTTATGAAAACATTAATAAATATTATTTATTTCTTCCTTTCGTGAATTTCCTAGTAAAAAGAATCTTCCATAAGCGAGTGTCCATATTATCAAGATATTTATTAAACAAGTTTTCCAATTTTGATAGAATTTTCTTGTAACTACTCTCTGTTCCATTTTAATAATTGAACTTTTTTTTTAACGAGAATTAAGAAATATCAACTAATGTTACTGAAATCCAAATATTTTTACATTATTTCCTAATATATCCCTAATTAATGCTATCCTATGAAGCACGGATAAGGATACGATGATATGGGAAACAACAATATAACAAATTTTTTTAAAAAAGGATACAAATACGGCTATGATACGTCGATAATATATATAATTTTTAAAATTTTATTATAATATTAATGTAATTATAAAGCATATCTCATCCGTATCCAAAGCGTATCCAGCGGTATCCAAAAATTAATTTTTTTTTTTATTTTAAGATACTTCTCAACCATATCCGATACGTATCCGGCTGTATCGGAGGTGTATCTTTGACCCTTTCGAAGTATCCGTACTTCGTAGATGCTATCAATTTTGTACAATTCTTAATAATTGGAGCAATTAAATTAATAAAATAAACAGAAACATTTTATTAAAATGTGTTTTCAACTATTTTTCTTAAGTGGAAACTTGACTATATATTGAGATGAATTAAAAAAAAAATACAAGACTATTAAAATCGGACAAAAGAAGTAAGATATGAATTTTTAGGCACAATTCATGTAAATAGTAAATTACCAAAATACCCTCAATATTATTGTAAAAAAAAAGGGAAAAATACTAACCATGATTAAAAGTTAAACTCAACTATAGTTAAGCCTCAAATTAGGGTTGGCAAAAAAGCCCATCCTCTCCCCCACTTTTTGGAATCACTTTTCATCATATTCTCATTTCTTAGGGTTTTCCCCATAACCGTGGAAAGCTTTGAGGGGCCATTTTGCAATTCAAATTGGTGGGAAATTTTTTGAGCCCAAAAATTCACCATACAAATTCATTTCAAATCTCTCTCTCTCTCTCTCTCTCTCTCTAAAGGAGTAAACCCCCTCGCCGATTCTTGGGTTTCGGATCGATTCTGTTTTCGACTCCGAAACTCTGTTTTTGCCTCCGATTGGTTCTGGTTTAAGGTACGTGACGTGTCTCTCTGATGGATTTTTGATCCGTTTGATTTGTGTGGATAAATGCATATCACAATGTTAACTTCTCTCTCTCTATATATATATTGGTTGGTGTTGAGATGCTATATTTGTTAGTTGTATGTAACTAAGCAGTTCTGTTTTCGGTCTATGATTCATTTTTGTTTTATTTTTGTGGCATCAATAAAATGTGTTGAACCTGTGATTATAGCTATAAGTATGGGGCTTAACTAAGAGTAATGATATATGCACATAAGATCATATGCATAAACTGTAAACAAATGTAAGTGATTAGATTTGGAAGGTTTCGAGAGGGAACTCCAAATATGATTCATTTGGCTTCCTTCAATTTGATTTTGTTTTTATTTTTTCTGGCATCGACAGAACGGGTTGATTTGAACTTGAGCGTATTATTTTTCTTGATTTGCTTGTGAAAATTTGTGTTAATTTAACATTTCTGTTTAGATAAGTTATGTCTGGTTGTTGGAATTTCTGTTGGGTATCAATTACTATAAATTTTTGCCAATAATCACTGCCGAGATTTTTTAAATCTAAGTCCATGAACATGATTTATGTATTCAAATGCTATGTGTGCAAGTTTTATATAACTAATCAGTTTTGTTTCTGGTACATTTTTGTGGGAGCTATGAAATGTAAGAGTGTCAATGCATATCTGATTTTTTTCTGTTGTAAAATTTGAAGGTTTCGGCTATGATTTTCTTGGGCTCCTTCAATTGGTTTTGTTTTATTTTTCTAGCATTGACAAATAGTGTTGAAATGGAATCTATTATTTTACTCGTGTGTTGGATTTAACTAATGGGATTTGTTTCAAGCATCTATAGAGAATTATGAATTGTACTAGCTTGGTTCGTATGTATTATAGTGTGATGATTTTATATTTCGGTTTTGGCAAGTTACATATCCTTGTTTGAGTTTCTGTAATGTATCTATGATAAATTTGTGCTGATAATCACTGTTTAGATGTGAAGTGTTAAGATAAGGAATGTAATGCATGACGGATTGGTTCCCAATGTTTTTGTTGATCTGCTAGAGTTTGTTTTGTTATAGTTTGGTTAGTGTTGAAATGTCACTTTTCCTACTTTTATATAGCTTGTGACTTGAACGAGTTTTGTTACGTAAATTGTTTTTGTGGGAACTGTGAAATAGAAGAGGCCCAATGCATATAGCATTGTTTGTAGAAAATCTCAAAGGTTTTGAGAATAAACCCTGGATATTTTTGATTTGGCTTCACTAATTTAACTTCTTTTTACCTTTCTAGCTTCCTCAAATGCATTGAGCCTATAAGTTTACTCACTTATCTTGGGTTTGTAACTTGTGAAACTTGCTCTAATATTTCAACAGAAGTACGATTGTACAAGCTTATTTCATATGCTACAATGTTTGATGTTACGGCTCGTTTGGTTCAATATAATGGGTTTGGTAGGGGGAAGAATCATGATGGGAATGGTGAGTGTCTGAGTGATAGTTTGCATTGATCCACATTGCCAGTTTTCACGTGGGTTTGATTGTTTCTTTTCTCCACTGTACAAACTATCACTTAGAAACTCACCATTCCCATCATGATTCTTCTCCCTACCCAAGTCTCCAATTTTGACAACAAAAGACCAGTCCATTCCACTCCCACCCATTCCCATGTACCAAACTAGCACTTATAGTATGTATCAACAATCTGTTGCGGCTGTTGCTTAGTTGAATATACACAAAGATTGTTATTATAGTATGGTTGTAGAATGAGAAACATGAAGCTCCTGTACCTTGCTATTGATTACTCAGTTTACACGAAGCTTGTCATGAATACTTGCTTCTAGATTCCGGAAAAATGCACAGAACCAGTTTTTTAAGTTTCTCCTTGGACAAGAGTAGTGATAAGCTTAGCCATTGATTAGTTAAGTATCTGCAAAGAGTTAAAGCTCCTGCTCCTAGTTGTTGATATGTTCAATTTAGGCAAACTTTTTCATGAATATATGCTTCTGATAACAGAATAAGGAACTATACAACTTTTTAAATCTCTCACCAGTCAAGTGTTTTGCATATTTATATTATTGTCCTGCTTATTAATTTTGTCTGAATCAGATGATAAGCGATTGGATCATGAAGGGATTTCCTTTGCAAGGACTTGAGTGATCTTGTGTTGTGCATCTGATTTTTGTGGCTTAGCTTTAAGCAAACCATTGTAACTGTTTTAAGTCTACCAAGCCTAAAAAGTACTATCAAGTTGAAGATTAGGCAGTCACTGGCTCCTAGGAATGGAATGCAACAAAGACGATGCTAGCAAGGCCAAAGGAATTTCCGAACGAAAGTTAACCGAAAAGGATTTTGCTGGTGCCAAGAAATTCGCCTTAAAGTCCCAAGCTCTATATCCTGCGCTTGAAGGCCTCACCCAACTGATGACGACAATTACTGTTTACGAATCTGCAGAAAAAAAGGTTAGTGGGGAAATTGATTGGTACGGTGTACTCGGTGTAAACCCCACTGCTGATGATGAGACTGTTAGGAAACAATACCGAAAGCTTGCTCTCATGCTTCATCCTGATAAAAACAAATGTGTTGGGGCTGATGGTGCTTTTAAGCTTCTGTCAGAAGCCTGGAGTTTATTGTCTGATAAGGCTAAGAGATTAGCATATAATAAAAAGAGAAGTTCAAATGGGTTTCATAATTTTACAAACCGATCAAGTTCAAATGTACGACCACCGAATATTGTGCCTCCGGCTCATCCTGCTTCCATCCCCCGACCATCTGTTCAGAGAAGTAATAGTTTTTGGACTAAATGCGAAACATGCAAGATGTATTATGAGTATCTTAGGATATATCACAACCAAACCCTTCGTTGCACTCGTTGTCATCAGTCTTTTAAGGCTGTAGAAATGGCTCCACCTCCTAACTATTCTAAGCCACCTAATCCAACTCCACACCAAAGGCATGAAAAGCCAGCTCCCCCTTCAAACTATCTTAAGCCACCGAATTCGTTTCCACAGCAAAATAATAACATGCCACCTCATCAGGCAAATGTTCGTAATCCTATAACTGCTCCAGACACAGGATTAGGAGGGTCAGGTGGTGCTAAATTCCAGCATGCTTCATTTGGTACGACAGCCTCTGTTGGTCCCACCGTTTCCTTGCCTTCTTTAGTCGCTAAAGCTGCAAATGTCATACATCAGGCAAATGAGAAAATGAAAAGAGCCCGTGAGGAGGCTCATGGTGTAGGTGGCTGGGAGAAGAGAAGAGGATTAGTTGGTAATTTTAATGGTTATGTGGGTAATATGGGGCCTCAAATGGCAACGGGGAGTAAGGTCTATGACTTTGCAGGTGTTAAGCATGTGTATATGAGCACCAGCGAGTTAACTCCATTTGAAACTCGTAAGATGCTAATCAAAAAGGCTAAGACTGAAATTCTATCGAAACTAAGCCAATTGAGCTCAGAATCTTTAACTAAGGCTGCTGACTCAAAGAAAGTGAAATCGAGTGATGTCAAGCAGAAGAGCTTTGTAAAAGCAGACAACGACAAACTAAACAAGAATGGAGTTGTTAACACTGTTGTAGGAGGAGACAAAGCTAAGAAGTCTTCTAGTAAAACTGCTACTGATGCTGACAACAATGTTGCAGAGATTAATGTACCTGATCCTGATTTCTATGAATTTGACCAGGACCGAATGGAAAGTTCTTTTGGAGAAAATCAAGTATGGGCTGCGTTTGATGATGATGATGGGATGCCTCGTTTCTATGCTATGGTTCATAAGATGATATCCTTAAAGCCGTTTAAGATGCGTATAAGTTGGCTTGAATACAAAACCAACAGTGAATTCAGTGACATGAATTGGGTGGGTTCTGGTTTTTATAAATCTTGTGGTGAGTTCAGGGTTGGTAAACCTGAATTCTCCAAGTCTCTGAACTCATTTTCACACAAAGTTGAGTGGGTAAAGGGTTCAATAGGGTCTATTTGCATTCTTCCCAAGAAAGGGCAAGTGTGGGCCCTCTACCGAAACTGGTCCCCAGATTGGAATGAGCTTATCCCAGATGAAGTGATACACCAGTACGATATGGTGGAAGTGCTAGAAGATTATAATGAAAACCAAGGCTTATCTGTTGCACCTCTTATAAAGGTTTCTGGTTTCAGAACTGTGTTTCGTACATGTTCTGGTCCCGAGTATGTACAAAGAATTCCAAAAGAAGAAATGTTACGATTCTCACATCAGATCCCGAATCATTTGTTAACTGGGGAAGAAGCTAAAGATGCTCCGAAGGGCTTTCAGGAGCTTGACCCTGCATCTACACCTTTGGAGCTTATTCAAGTAGACACAAAAAAGGAAATCGTGGGGAAGGAGAAGAAAATAAATGAACATATTACACAGAGCGTAGAAGAAGGTAAGATAGGAACGATACGTGACATCAACAACTAGATCGGCTGCTGCTGGAAGTAGATAACTTTTTTGCTTTCGCGTCATATATTTACAGGTTATAAAAATCGGAATCAGTTTATTTTTTGCAAATGGATTATAGGGTAAATTGAGATCAGAATCAGTTTATATTTTGCAAATGTGATAATAGGGTACAGGATTACAAAACATGGTTCTAGTTTCTCATTTATTGTTTGTCGATTTTTTTGCCAAAAAATTGGGATGATCTTTTGTTGTTCTGACTGATGGCTATTCTGCTCATTAGTTATTTGGAACATTGTTAAGTTGCCTTTTTCTCAATGAAGTAAGTTAATGAGCTGCCCATAACCATGTAGTCTTTTCTCTCTTGAAGGTTTTTTGGGTAATTTATTGATCTGTCCTTTCTTTAATTAGCTCTTATTCTTGGGTTCGATATAAATCATTTCTTCCTTTATTTTCCTTTATGCTTTAATTATTTTTGTAGGGTAATGATATACGTACAGAAAATCCTGCATGGAAACAGTGTAAACACATGTAATTACATCCTTTGTATAGATTTTTTGCTAAAAATAGGATCACACAGAATCTAATTATATGGAGTTTTTACTTTTCAAGTTATGCTTCTTGATTGGTGATATGTGTACCATTTTCCTTTTCTGTATCTATCTGTGTAGAGTGGTATTGTTCGTTTTCAGTAGTCTTTTTCGTTTCTTTACGAGTAAAGGAAGAGAGAGAAAAATATATCAAAATTCAGAGGATGCTAGTCCTTCATATTGTCTTTATGCCTTTCAATTTTATATTAAGGAGAATTTTCTTTTTCCTGAAAAAAATACATAGATAATTTGCAGTATCAGATCATCTTTCCTTGTATAGGCTTTTTTCGTTTCAAATGGAAGGTTGGAGTATTCCTTATTGGCGGAATCTTCAAATCTTTTTTTTGTCTTATTATCGTTATGTCTATGAACTGGAAAAATGAACCAAAAAAAAAAAAAAAAAGAAAAAGAAAAAAAGAAAAATCGAAGAGGGGGAAAGGACATTCAATTTGCTCGGGTTTTGTTTAGTTGCAGTTTCTAAACCAAATTTTTTTGGTATTTTTTGCTTAGAAACAAGTGTATATTCAGCGTAGTGTTGAGCTTTATTTTTTGTTGATTTGATTGGAAAAAACTAGTATTGAGCTATAGATATTTATCATTTCTCTTAATTTGAATAAAACTGTTTTTTTTCTTCATAATTTAAAAACTTGGAACCAAAAAAAGTGTGCCGCAGTAACAAACTTTGAAAATTGTATAAAAGGGGGGTGAGCAACCGGTTTCGGAGGCAAAATTTTTAATATTTAAGGGGGTTTCATTGCACATAATTATCTTTACTTTCAATAATGAATAGATAATAGAACTTTTAGAATTTCCAGGGGCTGTGAACCCTGTTTAGCCGTTGGTTTTAGGATGAGAATCCACCACTTTTAGCTGAATAAGAATTGAATTATTAATTTAATTTTGTACCAACTCCACTATAAAATTGGACGTGGCAAAATTGGGTTATGTGATGTTACTATCTATCATTCACTTAGAATATAACATGCACATAAATCAAATCTCAGTAGATGAGAGGGCAAAATGTATTGCCGACTTAGGATTCTCAGGTTATCATCATAGTTCAAACTCTGCCGTCGCCAATAAGAGATTATTTCCAATCGAAAAAATATACTAGTAAATGACAAAAATTGAAGTAGACTAACATGTCACCAGGTCATGGAACGAGAAAGCATCGTGATTGTAAGCTAAAAAAATGTCAGAATGGGAGCGAATATTGAAATTGGTAGCCCACCGGTGTCCAATACAGAACCTCGACTATCTTCTTTATTTTTATTTATTTATTTATTTAATGAAAATGTTATGAAATGACTCACGGCACACTGTGCCATCTTAGTGGATGGATGTCCGAATTTAATTTGATTAATTAACTATTATATGAAGACATAATAATCTTTTATTTTTTCTTACTAGCATGCGCTCTGTACGTAATTCACAGATTTATTATCTAACAAAATATTATATGCTAATATAAAAACAAAAATTAAAAAATTATTTCAAATAAATTTTAATAAAAATAGTTATCATTTATCCAAATTTTAAGTATGCATCTTATAGAAAATTTAAGGTACTTATGCAAAGTTGCGGTATTAATTTTTACTCTTGAAAATTAATATGATAATTAAATATTTTATTAAGTTTGGTAGATATGTGAGTAATTGTAAATTATAATTTTTAAAGTTTTGATGTTTTTATTTTAAATTGTTTAAGTTTTGTTTTTATGATAATTATCAATCAAAATATTTAAATATATAATATTCTCTCTTTATAAAATATATATAAATTAAAAATAATTAATTTACCATTTTTTGAATAATTAATTTTGTTATAAAGACATAAGATAAATGATACATTTGAAAGAAAAAATATATAAAATATTTTGTAGAGTTAAATACTTTTTTATGAAATAGTTAGATTAGCTTGTACATTCTCATTGCCACCGACTTCTGTATACCTTTTGTTTTATCTCCTTTTCGAATATATATAACCATACATATTTGCTCTTCTTTGTGGTAATGTTTTTTTATTCCCACATCGCATCATTTCATAAAAATGAGCCAAGTGCATGCACAGGACTACAGAAAATTTATTGGATGCTGTATATAAGAATAAAAAATACTAAAAAATATGAGTAATGTTGAAACTTCTCTAACATTTAGGTTCCAATTGCAGCAAAGATTATTCGTGAAAAAATATAATTGAAAATAATAAAAAATTTTAAATTTTAGTATAATATTTAATTTTTTGTTATATATATTTTAAAAAAATTATTACACCAATTGTACTAATGTACTATTAGTGTGTCCCTGTCAAAATCAACCTAAAATTCTGGATAAGTAAATGAGTTTTAGTGCAGCACTATTTAGGATGGTATTGAGATAAAACAACAAATGGATAAATGTAAGTTTTGACAAAAATGAACAAAGAGGATGAATATTTTAACAAAAATGAACTAAAGAAATTGGGATCGAACACCCAAAATCAAAAGAAATCCAACACTCATTTGATAAACTCAAAAACTCAACTCTAAAGAAAAAGTACATAATAAATGTCCTAGGCCTTAATAAAAATCTTAAAAAATAACCACTACCTTAAATAATCAAATCAAATCTAACATAAATCATATCAATTAAACAATATCCTATTCAATATCATATTACTAATCTGCATCATTCTCACCGGTTGAAAAAAGTTCGATTTTGAATTTTAAATCTTCAAACAATGTGAACAGTTGCAATCCAATAATCCACCGTACGTTAGTATAGCCACAAAATTCAGCTCTTATGAGGAAGACTTGAACATTCTTGGAAACACCTCGACAAACAAACCCAAAATATTCTAAAGTAATGAACTCGATAAATTCATAAGTCTTAGCTTTTTTTTATCAATGGCGGAAAGTTAATCTTAATCTCGTATGTCCAGCCTTGTGATTGAACGTCCTGAGAAGCAGGTACCACTAGATCTACGGGAACAAAAGCAAGCGGAACAGTTGGAATAGCGACACCAGTAGGAGTTGTAGCTTGTACTTTTGCTACATATGTAGCGGATGAGATAGTTTTCATAACGGACTGCATAGCATTCATAGCACATTGCACAACATTTATAGCAGATTGTAAAATATTCATGTTGATCTAGATGCCATTCACATCAAATCCCAAATTCCAGATACTATTCCGTAATTGTGTCAAACGGCATGGCCACTTCTGTATTTTTTTCAAACTGTAGGGGCTTTCCTGTAGTTTTCAGAAACTACTTGGGTTGATATGTATTTTTTTCAAATCTCAGGGGCAAAACTGAATTTCTTTAAAGGTTTAGGGACCATTTTGAAAAAATCTCGAAATTGCTAATGAAAATCCAAAACAAAAATTAAAACAACCAAATTTATTTAACTCAATCATTCCTGGAGATTTCCACTTCAGTTAAGACTTATCTCAAATTGGGTTTGAATCAATGTAAGATTCTAATACCAAATTAATGTATGACAGTACGAGGCGAAACAATACCAAAGTAATAGATGTACGTTTTGACAAAAACGAACAATTGGGATCCAACATCCAAACCAAAAGAGACCTAGTACTCTCTTAATAAACCCATAAACTCAACTCTAAAGAAAAATTAAATAATAAAGATCTCTTTAAATAGTACTGTCAAATAAATTACCACTGCATGACATAGTCTGATAAAATTGTAGCAAGGTCCACCATCTTAATTGGTGAATAAAGTTGCATAGTCTCAAATACTTGTGATTTGAGCTAGCATTAGGCATCACCTGAGTTTGCTTTGTTATGAGCTAGATCTGTTCTAGAAGGAGAACCAATTAGACTAGACTCCGTCGGATGAGCGCCACATCACAATATCTGTACAATTTCAATGGATGAGGTCTTCAATGTGGCCATTTAAGCCCTAGCTCGAGCTATTTATAAAGCAAGCCTAATTGTAGACTTAAACGAGGTTCTAGTTTGGCCGTTTGAACCCTTATTCGAGCCATTTACAAAGCAACCCTAACTACGGACTTAACGAGGAAAGTCCGCTTGTATCTACCCCTCAGTTGTGGGACTAGAGATCCATCGGGTATATATATATAGGAATCGGATATGAGAAAAACATCCATAGACCATCATGATATTAAAAGTCTAAATGGTTTTTTTAGGGGACCTATTACACACTAGATTAGCATATTAAGCCATATTTAACAAGCTTTAACAGCAAAGTACTTGGATTTATTTACAATTTTAGCTGATTTAATAGCGGAGGGCACAAAGCTCAGTCTCTCATTCTTGCTTGTAAAACCATCCAATGCACTTTATATGGCTTGTTTGGTTTCAGCCTCTAAAATCAAGATTTTCTAATTATTTTAAAAAAAATAAAATTGGATTGATTTAACTATTTAATTTTTAAATTGAGTTTATTTTATTTATTTTTGTTGCTGTTCTTGAATAGAAAAAAGCTAATTTGTTTGGCTAGAAGCTGAGACCAAATAAATTCATAGATAGTACACATATGCCACTGCAACATTACGTTATAACATGCCCATTATAGATTTTCTAAGCACCCAACTTGTGACAAGTGTCATTACGGGGCCTAGGGTAAGTACTCGAATCATGAGAAAGTTTTGGTTTTCAAAAACAAACGAACCCCAAAATGGCTGGTGCAGAACATATTGCAAAAGTTGCTTTCTCCCACCATGCATACCTCCTTAAAAAATGATCACTCGGTCATTCCACCAATTATCTACTCTTTTTGTATATGTACATACATATATATCATATCAGATGGATATTACGTTCGTTGCACGTGATATTTTTCAAGATATTAAGCAGTGAGTGCATACTTTACCGTCATATTTTAATATACGGTTTTATTTTTGGAGAAAAAATTGTTATTTTTTAGTTAGACTCTGATAGTAATATTTGTGATTGAAATTTAGTATAAATTTATTTTTTCTCATAACTTTATAAAAAAATAAATAAATATTGGATTTTAGTTACTCATTCGACATCATAATTCAAATTGTATTTTCAATTTTCATCTAAATGATAGAGAAATTTTATTATTATTTATGAAAGTAACTACGAAATTCAAAATTTGAAAGTTTAAAAATTAAAGCACTAAAAATGTTTATCATAAAAAAGTAAATTTTGTTACAAA
>MKEJ01051809.1:0-20528 GCA_001753735.1 Embelia ribes | reverse complement strand
GGGGAAGAAGGGTTGAGGCGCAGAGTTGGCGGTGGATTTGAGAAAAGTCGGAGAGAGAGACGGTGAAGAGGAAGAAAAAAGAAGGCTATTTTTTTATTATATATTTTATTTATTTTAAGCCTATTTAGTAAAAGACACAAATGCCCCTTCTGCGTGGCAGTTCTGTCACGTGCTCAACACATTGACGGATTCTATCACATACTTGGATGGAA
This sequence comes from Embelia ribes, assembly GCA_001753735.1. Taxonomy (NCBI): domain Eukaryota; kingdom Viridiplantae; phylum Streptophyta; class Magnoliopsida; order Ericales; family Primulaceae; genus Embelia; species Embelia ribes. The sequence goes on along the minus strand of MKEJ01051809.1, from coordinate 20,316 downwards.
TTTGTCCAAGGAGTATCCATTTGATACAAAGTTAACGGTTAGTGTATTAATTGATCGGAAAAAAAAAAGTTGGTGTATCAATTAGATTTTGGCCAATAGATTGGTTTACTAAAATGTAATTAACCCGGAAATTTTGAGATATAGGAAATAACATTTGGTAACGTTATCTATAATTTGGTGCCTAGATAATTAAAGAGAAATATTTTTATAATATTTGAATATCGAGAATTGGTCGAATAAACAATACATATGACTTGATTTAGAGGATCTTGACATATAATACTGATTAAGGAGAATAGTCCCTCCGAGGATATATATTGATCTTATGCTTAGTTTGATGAGAATAATTGATGAGTAACATTTATTTGGTGGATGAATTTAGATTTTTAGTTAATTAACTTGAAAATTACGTGTGGAGTGTAAATGTGAAAGCGAGTGAAAGATTATGGAATGAAGTAATTGTATGTAATGATGTATGCATGTATTATGGGGCAAGTAATTCTTTAAAAGTGAATTGATATTCGTTAATCCTGATTAGTAATTTAAGCAGTACAGAGCCGAAACACTTGGGTTTTCTTAAGCAAGATAAGTGTGAGAAATATGGAGAATTAGATAAAAAGACAATAATAAGATGGTAAGTATAACCTACTAAGTTAGTTACTGGCTTATGAACGAAATATACTAATAGATAGATATGAAATCTTTATTAAAGAACAATTGATAAGAAATGAAGAGGTATATATGGAATGTACCTATTCGATTAAGATTTGTCCTTGTTTGATTATGAACTAAGATATGAGTATGTGAGATTACAAAACTTTGTTTATGCCTGGAATGTGAAAGTTGAAAAATATATAGTTTAAAAACTATTAAATATTGAAAAGCTGATGTAACCTGAACTTTTAATGAATAATTTAGCGAGTATAATGGGATTATTCGATAGTTTCTGATCCTTTGTAAAATCTTGGGGTTACGATGGTTACCCAAATACTTAGATGAATCAATGAGGTTTGAGTATGAGAATGTAATGATTTTACATACATCGGGTACAAAGTACCTGAATGGTGGAGATATTATTGGATTTTAAAATTGTGTGTAATAAGTACGAGTCAAGAAGCATATTGGTGGTTTTGTAAAACTTTTATGTACCATTGTAACACCCTAAAATCCATGTTTTGCTCCAAACAATCGACAAATATGAGCCAAAATCAGTCGACTGATCTATAGCGGTGATAGTTTAATAAACTGCTCATTGTTCTGTATAAATACACACATATATACATGTAATACACACTTTTTTGGTGTTGAAACACCAGAATCTTCCCAGCCTCCATTCTTACAGTGTGAGAGAGAGAAAAGAAGAAGAAGAAGCGGCCAAAATAAAGGGAAACTCGGCTATGCATGTGAATTTATGACCCGCATGAAACTTCTACTGTGGTTTTCGTACTCGTTGACAAAGGTACAATTCAATATTTTGTCGGAAATATGAGTTTTAGTTTACAATTCACTAGTATAACCTACAAACAAGTCTAATTATGGCGTTTTAACCGACTTTTAGGTAGAAAGGATCACGTTTAGTGACGTTTTTCTCATTTGACCAAGTAGGTAGCCGTACATATAGGAGAAAAGAGCATTAGCACCTTTATAGATACAAATTCAGGTATTTAAAATCAAATTAAACTGTGAATCCTTAAAATTTTTCTGGAAATAGGGCAAACAATCGATTGAAATGTCATATTAGTTGACTGATTTGGCCGGGACAAAATAGAAAATTTAGTTGCATGAGTGTCTTTTTCTGTTTTAAATTGTTCCCAAAACCCGAAGAATTGAAGAATACATTGTAGTAGTGGCTTTACATGTGAATATAATCATCTTTACATTCCTAAATTTCAAAAAAATTAAAAGTACTAGTTAGTTATGGGCAGTAGGCACTACGATAATTGTAAGGCCTTGTAAAATTAAGGACTAAAAATGTAATATAATAGAAGTGAAATGGAAAATTAATTATTTATCTCTCGATTCTTTCCTTTCAACTTCATGGCCTTTTTTTTCTAATATTACTTTCTATTTGACACAAAGAGAGAAGAAGAGAAAAAAGGGAGAAGAAGAGTTGACACAAAATCTATTTGATCCGAGAGAGTGTACTCCGCGGAACGATCTAAACTTAAATTCGGAATCATCTCTCCATTTTTGTCATTTTGAGATAAGTTTCAACCCTTAAATCTTCGGGTTGTTCGTACCCATTGTTACCCTAATCAAGTTAAATCCATAAAAAAGGTTCATTTGATATTAGAGATGGCAATTTCTGGTGGAATCTATGTCTAATTCTTATTAAACTTCATATAGGTTTGTGGTTGGGTTCATAAGTCTTTAAATGGAGAGTTAAGGCTTCTTCTTTTTCTTCTTCTTTCTGAGAGAGTCTTCTTTGATTCTAACAAGGTACGTTGCAGAATTCGAGTCATTTCCTCTTGAAATAATTGAATGAATAGAACGTCCTTCAGTTGTTCTACTAGCAATCTGACACTTTGAACTCTATTTTGACCCTTCTACACTTCGAATTAATTTTTTCTCAAAACATAAAAGTCATAGATAAATAACATATCTTTCCAATGGTATATATATGACTCAATCGGATTTACGGTTTAAGATTAATCAAAATACCAAACTGTTCTCACGTCTACAACGTCCTTCTGCTTAAGATTTGAGAGATATTGTCAAAATACCAAACAAATGTCACAACTACAACTTAACACTAACTGCATTATATCCTTTTGTGGAACTTATGTGTATCTAAATCCAAACAAATATGGTTTGGGGATAGAGAAAAATGATAAAGTTGGATGATAATTACCTAAGGGATCTATCAATGAGTGCAAACGAACCTAATATGGTCATGAGAATATATAGTTGTCATTTTAGAAGATAACCATATAGATTGGTATCTTAAACTTGACAAAATGGATTGTATATCATATGATGAATCTTGGGGCCCTAGGACCGAGTTTGGCTTTATATTGTTATTTGATGAACTTTTGGGCCATAGGACCAATGTTGGCTTTGGGTGGTTATTGACAGACCTTGAGGCCCTAGGATCAAGGTCGGCTATGATTGACCGTGTGGGTAATAGAGACACTCCACGGTTGCTTTTCGCATAAAGTACAGGAGGACCTAGTAACCCTATAGTTCGTGCAACTTACTTGATAGTTCATGTGTTACATGTATTGTTTTACACATGTATGGGTAGGCTTGGATGAGTTAGCATTTTGAACATTCATATTACATATATACTGTATAGATTTGTTGTCGTTATTTCAATAGACTGAATACATTTTTCCGACTCGTGCATACTTGGTTGGATTTTCTATTATTATTATTATTATTATTATTATTATTATTATTATTATTATTATTATTATTATTATTATTTATTTTGGTCATAAAAACGCCAAGCAGAATTAGGAACTGGGAGTCAGGAAAATTGAGTTAGGACATGTCGACGCTCACTCGGGGGATGTTTCGTCGTTTCTTTTCAGTTTCTCATTTTGTTATCTCGTTGGGATTAGATGTAAGCCATTGGCCAATATATTAGTTCTTTCCTTTAAATAAGTCATAAGACCAGAAAATATGATAATAAGGCTGGTTAGAGTTACTTTTTGATGTATTTTGGAGTAGTTTCATTCAATAAAAAATGATGGTCGGTATTTTATGTTGATGTTACGATGTGGTTGGATGATAGTAACGTACTCGGAGTTGTCTAGAGAACCGAAAGAGTTACATTAGCCGATGAGGGTACTTTTTGGAGTGCGTTCTTAGAGATCGATCCAAATGGAAAATTTGAGCTTTTATTTAGGCCGTCGAGAGTAGACAAGGTTGATTGAAATTCTCAACAAAAGATGCTTTGCTTGTTGGGTTGTGAAAGTAATCGTTCGGTCATTCCTTAGCAGCTCGTTTTGTTTATTAAGAGTGTGCCCTAATTTCTATTTATTAAGGAGCTTATGACAAAAATAATGTAATTTTACAAAATATTATCAAAACAAGATTGGTTTGGAAATTATTACCATATTAAGATTATTTCAAAAATAGCAATTTCTTTAAAAAAAAAAAAGTCAATTTTATTCTGTGATATTTCTAAACAATAAAAAGTGACAGTAACTGTAACCTTTTCAGAAAACTTAAAAAGAAAGCTGCACTTCAATGACAATTATTGGTACTTATTATGAAAACAAACTTGATTCCGTTAATAGTTTGTACAATACAACTTCATTAATAGTATCAAAACTAGTCGTACAACACGCATTTTGACTTTTTGAAATGGAAAAACAACCTAGCTAGAAAACAACCTAGCAATAACACTCCTTTTTTTTCATGAGAATGGAATGTTCAAATTCCAAATTAAATTGACAGCTAATCAAAATTATATGTGATCAAAAGTAGGCCAACATATGCCTTAAATTCCAACTTTTTCAAGGTCAGACTTGCCTGCTCTTCAAAGCTCTAAACTTCCTACAAACTTCTTAAAGAAGACTTAGTCTAAGTCGATTATATATTTTGATATGGAAGAAAATTATTTATTATGCATTGGATAAGTTATTTTTTTATCTAATAACTAATAAAATATAAATAAAGTTTCAATTGAAAAGCAAAACGATAAGGACAATTTCTTCTAATAAATAATAAAATAATTAATAAAGTTTCAATTGATGGTATTCCTGTAGCCTAAGTAGGGGAATGGTTTTGGAGAGAGCCAGGGAGTGAGAGAGGAGACTCAACGAAGGAAATTATATAAAAAATAATATCTCTTGAATTACTTCCGATACACATATATATTTATGTGTTCATGTGAAAGGAAATTATTTATTATACATTTGGCATGTTATTCCGCAACAGTCCTTTTTTGTCTAATAAAAAATATAAGTACAGTTTCGATTACAACACAAAATTTATAGAATGAATGGAAGTTCTAACTGCATCGCGGAATGAAAGGAACCAAAGGGACAATATATAGAATGAGAGAGAAAAAGGTTAAAAACGGGTAGTAACTTTTGGTACAAAAATTCCTATAGAAACTATTTTACATAAATTTTCCAGAAATATGTGCAGAAATATTGTTAAATAGATATAAACAAAAACTCTAGTTGTCTTCAATAGAATAACACATATAAAATCTTTGAAATTCATAAGTTCAAGCGTTCAAATAATTTTTTGACTCTTTAAAGAATAGCTTGTACATATAGAAAGCGATGTAACATATGTTTATGAACAAAATTGAAAATTCTTCAATATTTCATTATTAGTTATGAGTCAATAAATTTTATCTTAGCACCATAGTCATTGTAAATATTGAAATAGAAATTCAGAAAATTAATTAAGTAGCAAATTGGTAATCGGCCAAGATAATTTTCCCAAATTGAAGTACTTAAATGGAGGTTCTCTAATTTTTTATGATTGACATTAGATTTGTTCCATAGCAGCTTTTAGCAAAAGAAATAGTTTTTTAATTCTGTTATTTTAGGTCAAAAAAAAAAAAAAAAACTCAATTTTAGAGTTGTCAAAACCAAATACAGGGTAACTTTTAAAAAAATAATAAAATTATACATACTACAAAAACAAAGAGTTGGCGAGCATATTTTTTGTTTAAAAAAAAAGGAGAAAAGGTAGAATATAAAATTACCTTGTTAGCCACACTTAAGATTAAATCATCGTAAGAGCCATCAAACTCCACAAAATGGTAATAAATCTCATGCTTCAACAGCTTAATCGCCTCCTCGAAAACACGAACACAAAAGCCGCTAAACGTATTGTCAGCTCGGTTTACGTTCACAAATTTTTCGGAGAAGGGATAGGTGGGAACTCCTATCCTAAGGGGATTTTCGGCCGTAATATTTACGTAATAATTAGTTTCGGCCGCATAGCCATAAGAGAGAATGGAAAGGAAAAGGGCAAGTATTGTATAGTTGAGACGAGGCATTTTGGCTAATGAATTTTTTATGAATACATAATTTATTGATTAAAATATTGAACACAGTGTTTATATATATATATATAGGGAGAGAGAGATGTAGAATTTTAGAGGTTGACTTCACGTAAGAAAATTCAATTGTCTTCTATTATCACATCACTAGTGACTATCATGGTCACTAATTTAGAGAGAGAAAAAAGGGAATAAAAATATGATATTAATTTGTGCATAATCAATTACATTGGTAAGTCAAGGCGCTTATATGAAATAACTAAAATACAAATAACACAACCAGTATAATCTTAACACTTTCCGTCAAGTTAGAGCATGAAAATCCGTAATACCCAACTTTCAAGTAAAAGATAGATGAAGATCGCAACCAAGAGCTTCTAAAAATATCGGTAAGCTGAGACTGTCAAAGTATAACAAGGAAAAATAACACCACGAAGAAGCTTTTTGCGAAGAAGATGACAATCGATCTTAATATGCTTAGCCCGCTCATGAAATACTAGATTATTACCGATGTGTATTGCAGATTGGTCACAAAAGAGACGGACCGGATGAGCTATCGGAATATGAAGGTCACAAAGTAAAGCAACAAGCCAAACAATCTCACAAGTCGTAGTAGCCATAGCATGATACTCGGCCTCAGCCTAGGAATGAGACACCACATCTTGTTTCTTCGACCGCCAAGAAATAGGACTAGAACCCAAAGTAATGAAAAAAACAGAGGTAAAACACCGTGTCATGGGACAACTCGCCCAATTTGAATCAGTATAAGATGTAAGCTGAAGATCACTGTCAGAAGAAAACACTAAGCCATGAACCGGGGTACCTTTGATATACTAAAGAACCTGATAAGCAGCCTGCAAATGTACATCATGCAGATTCGGCATAAACTGGTTGGGATGGTTGACACAAAAAGTAAGATTGGGGTGCATAATTGTCAAATATAACAATCTCTCAACTAAACGACAATTAGAACTCGGATTAGACAAAGCAACTCCTTCATTGGGATGTAGTCCAAAATTTCGCTCCATCGAAACATTGACCAAGCGAGCACCTAACTACCCTGCATCCGACAAAATGTCCAAAGCGTACTTATGTCGAGAAAAAAAAATACCTATGGGAGAACGTGCAATCTCTAAGCCTAAAAAATATTTAAGCAGTCTCAATTCCTTAATACTAAACCGCAAAGCCAAAAAAAGCTTAAGAGAATGAATGCATGCAGAATCATTCCCTGTAACCAATATATCATCAACATATACAAATACAGCAATGAAATACGAACTAAAAGTACGAGTAAAGAGAGAATTATCATATAGAAACTGGCGGTATCCAGCAGAAAACTGTACGAAAGAAAGCTTGGAGTACCATTGGCGGGAGGCTTACTTGAAATAGGTAAAATGTTAAAACCGTAACGAGAATGTTTTCCTCTCTCACAAGCATTATAGAGAGAAAATTTATTTGGTAAATAAATAAAATTAGGGGTTCCTATTTTGGAAGGGTGACCTAATCACTGAATGTAGGGGCTGCTTGAAAGGCAGTGGCAGCCATAGTAGGTCGGAAATAGTAAAGTCCTTCACGACACTTAGCCACTCCAATCTGTGTCCAAGTAGTACAGTATTGAAAAATATAAGAGCTAGAAATAAAAGAAACAATAAGATTCATATCTTGAGTGAGTTGATTAACAGAAAGTAAATTATAAGGAAAATTAGGCATGTAAAGAATATGGTATAAAATAAAGTTATGAGCCATAATTAAGGAACCAATGCCTTGAACAGGTACGAGAGTCCCTATAGCGACATCACATATTTGGGTGCTCTTACATCAGATTTTGAATATGTAGTTATAAGTGGGATACGTGACATTGTTGCTATGCACCTATGTTAACAATCCAACAATCATTAGTTGAAAAAGCAGACAAAGATATACCAGCAAAATTGGCGGTGGGTGTCTCATCAGTATGATATGCATCGGAATAAAAATCCATGTTCAGTGTAACTGCCGAAAAAGAAGCTCTTGTATTATAAGAATTATTCTCGGCCCGAATACGCGCAAGTCGACGAATGGCCTAAAAAGTAGAATTATTGAGTTTAATGATTTGGATTTTTGGGTTTTCATTGGTTCTCGTAACTATGTCGGGCCACGAGAAGTGGCGGGACAAGGATGGGGCTGACGGCTAAGGGTTATGTGAGGTTAGGGTTTGTTTTGTTTACAGCTCTAGCATCATGTTAAAACAAAGAGAGAGAGAGAGAAAGATATTGTTTTTATTATTTTACAGGGGTAATATATATATACAATATGAGGCAATGGGGCCCGTTTAGGAAAGAATACAAATAAAGATATTATATAAAACTTAACCAAACGGGAGGCGAAGTGAAAATATATGAAAAACTGAAAGTGACAAGATTATCAATGATCGCCAACGCACATCTACTTGATAATAAGTAAACTATCCTAAGAAAGTATGTCTAAGTACAAAAATTAGGGATGCAAATGAACCAAGTTATTTATGGATAAATTTGGGTGCGGCTCGTTAAGGACTCAATTCAGACTCGTTCATTTAATAAATGAACTACACAAAATATGGATCGCTAAATAATATATATATATATACACGCACATACATAAGCATGCATAGTTCATGTTGAATCTGATAAATGAAAAGTAGTTCTCATCTTACTTGAATGAAATATATTTTTTTTATTAACTTCAATATTAAGTTCAAAAAATTTATAATATACATAGTTATTAGTTGGTGATTCAATAAAATATTTAATTTAATAATTTATTTTTTAAAATGTTTGATTCATGAATAACAAGTGATGTCTAAAGATTTAACAGAATCAAATTTTACATGAGGAGGCTCGGGCTCGAAAGACGTGCCTAAAATCTAAAAATAAGCATCATTAAATAAAAAAGTCGAGCTTGAACATATTTTTTAAACAAAGGAATTGGGTTTGAACATGTTATGGTTTTGCTAGACTCATTTGCAACTCAAACAAACATGGTTATAAATTTTAAATAAAGTAATTTAAAAAATATTAATAAATGTTATGAAAACATTAATAAATATTATTTATTTCTTCCTTTCGTGAATTTCCTAGTAAAAAGAATCTTCCATAAGCGAGTGTCCATATTATCAAGATATTTATTAAACAAGTTTTCCAATTTTGATAGAATTTTCTTGTAACTACTCTCTGTTCCATTTTAATAATTGAACTTTTTTTTTAACGAGAATTAAGAAATATCAACTAATGTTACTGAAATCCAAATATTTTTACATTATTTCCTAATATATCCCTAATTAATGCTATCCTATGAAGCACGGATAAGGATACGATGATATGGGAAACAACAATATAACAAATTTTTTTAAAAAAGGATACAAATACGGCTATGATACGTCGATAATATATATAATTTTTAAAATTTTATTATAATATTAATGTAATTATAAAGCATATCTCATCCGTATCCAAAGCGTATCCAGCGGTATCCAAAAATTAATTTTTTTTTTTATTTTAAGATACTTCTCAACCATATCCGATACGTATCCGGCTGTATCGGAGGTGTATCTTTGACCCTTTCGAAGTATCCGTACTTCGTAGATGCTATCAATTTTGTACAATTCTTAATAATTGGAGCAATTAAATTAATAAAATAAACAGAAACATTTTATTAAAATGTGTTTTCAACTATTTTTCTTAAGTGGAAACTTGACTATATATTGAGATGAATTAAAAAAAAAATACAAGACTATTAAAATCGGACAAAAGAAGTAAGATATGAATTTTTAGGCACAATTCATGTAAATAGTAAATTACCAAAATACCCTCAATATTATTGTAAAAAAAAAGGGAAAAATACTAACCATGATTAAAAGTTAAACTCAACTATAGTTAAGCCTCAAATTAGGGTTGGCAAAAAAGCCCATCCTCTCCCCCACTTTTTGGAATCACTTTTCATCATATTCTCATTTCTTAGGGTTTTCCCCATAACCGTGGAAAGCTTTGAGGGGCCATTTTGCAATTCAAATTGGTGGGAAATTTTTTGAGCCCAAAAATTCACCATACAAATTCATTTCAAATCTCTCTCTCTCTCTCTCTCTCTCTCTAAAGGAGTAAACCCCCTCGCCGATTCTTGGGTTTCGGATCGATTCTGTTTTCGACTCCGAAACTCTGTTTTTGCCTCCGATTGGTTCTGGTTTAAGGTACGTGACGTGTCTCTCTGATGGATTTTTGATCCGTTTGATTTGTGTGGATAAATGCATATCACAATGTTAACTTCTCTCTCTCTATATATATATTGGTTGGTGTTGAGATGCTATATTTGTTAGTTGTATGTAACTAAGCAGTTCTGTTTTCGGTCTATGATTCATTTTTGTTTTATTTTTGTGGCATCAATAAAATGTGTTGAACCTGTGATTATAGCTATAAGTATGGGGCTTAACTAAGAGTAATGATATATGCACATAAGATCATATGCATAAACTGTAAACAAATGTAAGTGATTAGATTTGGAAGGTTTCGAGAGGGAACTCCAAATATGATTCATTTGGCTTCCTTCAATTTGATTTTGTTTTTATTTTTTCTGGCATCGACAGAACGGGTTGATTTGAACTTGAGCGTATTATTTTTCTTGATTTGCTTGTGAAAATTTGTGTTAATTTAACATTTCTGTTTAGATAAGTTATGTCTGGTTGTTGGAATTTCTGTTGGGTATCAATTACTATAAATTTTTGCCAATAATCACTGCCGAGATTTTTTAAATCTAAGTCCATGAACATGATTTATGTATTCAAATGCTATGTGTGCAAGTTTTATATAACTAATCAGTTTTGTTTCTGGTACATTTTTGTGGGAGCTATGAAATGTAAGAGTGTCAATGCATATCTGATTTTTTTCTGTTGTAAAATTTGAAGGTTTCGGCTATGATTTTCTTGGGCTCCTTCAATTGGTTTTGTTTTATTTTTCTAGCATTGACAAATAGTGTTGAAATGGAATCTATTATTTTACTCGTGTGTTGGATTTAACTAATGGGATTTGTTTCAAGCATCTATAGAGAATTATGAATTGTACTAGCTTGGTTCGTATGTATTATAGTGTGATGATTTTATATTTCGGTTTTGGCAAGTTACATATCCTTGTTTGAGTTTCTGTAATGTATCTATGATAAATTTGTGCTGATAATCACTGTTTAGATGTGAAGTGTTAAGATAAGGAATGTAATGCATGACGGATTGGTTCCCAATGTTTTTGTTGATCTGCTAGAGTTTGTTTTGTTATAGTTTGGTTAGTGTTGAAATGTCACTTTTCCTACTTTTATATAGCTTGTGACTTGAACGAGTTTTGTTACGTAAATTGTTTTTGTGGGAACTGTGAAATAGAAGAGGCCCAATGCATATAGCATTGTTTGTAGAAAATCTCAAAGGTTTTGAGAATAAACCCTGGATATTTTTGATTTGGCTTCACTAATTTAACTTCTTTTTACCTTTCTAGCTTCCTCAAATGCATTGAGCCTATAAGTTTACTCACTTATCTTGGGTTTGTAACTTGTGAAACTTGCTCTAATATTTCAACAGAAGTACGATTGTACAAGCTTATTTCATATGCTACAATGTTTGATGTTACGGCTCGTTTGGTTCAATATAATGGGTTTGGTAGGGGGAAGAATCATGATGGGAATGGTGAGTGTCTGAGTGATAGTTTGCATTGATCCACATTGCCAGTTTTCACGTGGGTTTGATTGTTTCTTTTCTCCACTGTACAAACTATCACTTAGAAACTCACCATTCCCATCATGATTCTTCTCCCTACCCAAGTCTCCAATTTTGACAACAAAAGACCAGTCCATTCCACTCCCACCCATTCCCATGTACCAAACTAGCACTTATAGTATGTATCAACAATCTGTTGCGGCTGTTGCTTAGTTGAATATACACAAAGATTGTTATTATAGTATGGTTGTAGAATGAGAAACATGAAGCTCCTGTACCTTGCTATTGATTACTCAGTTTACACGAAGCTTGTCATGAATACTTGCTTCTAGATTCCGGAAAAATGCACAGAACCAGTTTTTTAAGTTTCTCCTTGGACAAGAGTAGTGATAAGCTTAGCCATTGATTAGTTAAGTATCTGCAAAGAGTTAAAGCTCCTGCTCCTAGTTGTTGATATGTTCAATTTAGGCAAACTTTTTCATGAATATATGCTTCTGATAACAGAATAAGGAACTATACAACTTTTTAAATCTCTCACCAGTCAAGTGTTTTGCATATTTATATTATTGTCCTGCTTATTAATTTTGTCTGAATCAGATGATAAGCGATTGGATCATGAAGGGATTTCCTTTGCAAGGACTTGAGTGATCTTGTGTTGTGCATCTGATTTTTGTGGCTTAGCTTTAAGCAAACCATTGTAACTGTTTTAAGTCTACCAAGCCTAAAAAGTACTATCAAGTTGAAGATTAGGCAGTCACTGGCTCCTAGGAATGGAATGCAACAAAGACGATGCTAGCAAGGCCAAAGGAATTTCCGAACGAAAGTTAACCGAAAAGGATTTTGCTGGTGCCAAGAAATTCGCCTTAAAGTCCCAAGCTCTATATCCTGCGCTTGAAGGCCTCACCCAACTGATGACGACAATTACTGTTTACGAATCTGCAGAAAAAAAGGTTAGTGGGGAAATTGATTGGTACGGTGTACTCGGTGTAAACCCCACTGCTGATGATGAGACTGTTAGGAAACAATACCGAAAGCTTGCTCTCATGCTTCATCCTGATAAAAACAAATGTGTTGGGGCTGATGGTGCTTTTAAGCTTCTGTCAGAAGCCTGGAGTTTATTGTCTGATAAGGCTAAGAGATTAGCATATAATAAAAAGAGAAGTTCAAATGGGTTTCATAATTTTACAAACCGATCAAGTTCAAATGTACGACCACCGAATATTGTGCCTCCGGCTCATCCTGCTTCCATCCCCCGACCATCTGTTCAGAGAAGTAATAGTTTTTGGACTAAATGCGAAACATGCAAGATGTATTATGAGTATCTTAGGATATATCACAACCAAACCCTTCGTTGCACTCGTTGTCATCAGTCTTTTAAGGCTGTAGAAATGGCTCCACCTCCTAACTATTCTAAGCCACCTAATCCAACTCCACACCAAAGGCATGAAAAGCCAGCTCCCCCTTCAAACTATCTTAAGCCACCGAATTCGTTTCCACAGCAAAATAATAACATGCCACCTCATCAGGCAAATGTTCGTAATCCTATAACTGCTCCAGACACAGGATTAGGAGGGTCAGGTGGTGCTAAATTCCAGCATGCTTCATTTGGTACGACAGCCTCTGTTGGTCCCACCGTTTCCTTGCCTTCTTTAGTCGCTAAAGCTGCAAATGTCATACATCAGGCAAATGAGAAAATGAAAAGAGCCCGTGAGGAGGCTCATGGTGTAGGTGGCTGGGAGAAGAGAAGAGGATTAGTTGGTAATTTTAATGGTTATGTGGGTAATATGGGGCCTCAAATGGCAACGGGGAGTAAGGTCTATGACTTTGCAGGTGTTAAGCATGTGTATATGAGCACCAGCGAGTTAACTCCATTTGAAACTCGTAAGATGCTAATCAAAAAGGCTAAGACTGAAATTCTATCGAAACTAAGCCAATTGAGCTCAGAATCTTTAACTAAGGCTGCTGACTCAAAGAAAGTGAAATCGAGTGATGTCAAGCAGAAGAGCTTTGTAAAAGCAGACAACGACAAACTAAACAAGAATGGAGTTGTTAACACTGTTGTAGGAGGAGACAAAGCTAAGAAGTCTTCTAGTAAAACTGCTACTGATGCTGACAACAATGTTGCAGAGATTAATGTACCTGATCCTGATTTCTATGAATTTGACCAGGACCGAATGGAAAGTTCTTTTGGAGAAAATCAAGTATGGGCTGCGTTTGATGATGATGATGGGATGCCTCGTTTCTATGCTATGGTTCATAAGATGATATCCTTAAAGCCGTTTAAGATGCGTATAAGTTGGCTTGAATACAAAACCAACAGTGAATTCAGTGACATGAATTGGGTGGGTTCTGGTTTTTATAAATCTTGTGGTGAGTTCAGGGTTGGTAAACCTGAATTCTCCAAGTCTCTGAACTCATTTTCACACAAAGTTGAGTGGGTAAAGGGTTCAATAGGGTCTATTTGCATTCTTCCCAAGAAAGGGCAAGTGTGGGCCCTCTACCGAAACTGGTCCCCAGATTGGAATGAGCTTATCCCAGATGAAGTGATACACCAGTACGATATGGTGGAAGTGCTAGAAGATTATAATGAAAACCAAGGCTTATCTGTTGCACCTCTTATAAAGGTTTCTGGTTTCAGAACTGTGTTTCGTACATGTTCTGGTCCCGAGTATGTACAAAGAATTCCAAAAGAAGAAATGTTACGATTCTCACATCAGATCCCGAATCATTTGTTAACTGGGGAAGAAGCTAAAGATGCTCCGAAGGGCTTTCAGGAGCTTGACCCTGCATCTACACCTTTGGAGCTTATTCAAGTAGACACAAAAAAGGAAATCGTGGGGAAGGAGAAGAAAATAAATGAACATATTACACAGAGCGTAGAAGAAGGTAAGATAGGAACGATACGTGACATCAACAACTAGATCGGCTGCTGCTGGAAGTAGATAACTTTTTTGCTTTCGCGTCATATATTTACAGGTTATAAAAATCGGAATCAGTTTATTTTTTGCAAATGGATTATAGGGTAAATTGAGATCAGAATCAGTTTATATTTTGCAAATGTGATAATAGGGTACAGGATTACAAAACATGGTTCTAGTTTCTCATTTATTGTTTGTCGATTTTTTTGCCAAAAAATTGGGATGATCTTTTGTTGTTCTGACTGATGGCTATTCTGCTCATTAGTTATTTGGAACATTGTTAAGTTGCCTTTTTCTCAATGAAGTAAGTTAATGAGCTGCCCATAACCATGTAGTCTTTTCTCTCTTGAAGGTTTTTTGGGTAATTTATTGATCTGTCCTTTCTTTAATTAGCTCTTATTCTTGGGTTCGATATAAATCATTTCTTCCTTTATTTTCCTTTATGCTTTAATTATTTTTGTAGGGTAATGATATACGTACAGAAAATCCTGCATGGAAACAGTGTAAACACATGTAATTACATCCTTTGTATAGATTTTTTGCTAAAAATAGGATCACACAGAATCTAATTATATGGAGTTTTTACTTTTCAAGTTATGCTTCTTGATTGGTGATATGTGTACCATTTTCCTTTTCTGTATCTATCTGTGTAGAGTGGTATTGTTCGTTTTCAGTAGTCTTTTTCGTTTCTTTACGAGTAAAGGAAGAGAGAGAAAAATATATCAAAATTCAGAGGATGCTAGTCCTTCATATTGTCTTTATGCCTTTCAATTTTATATTAAGGAGAATTTTCTTTTTCCTGAAAAAAATACATAGATAATTTGCAGTATCAGATCATCTTTCCTTGTATAGGCTTTTTTCGTTTCAAATGGAAGGTTGGAGTATTCCTTATTGGCGGAATCTTCAAATCTTTTTTTTGTCTTATTATCGTTATGTCTATGAACTGGAAAAATGAACCAAAAAAAAAAAAAAAAAGAAAAAGAAAAAAAGAAAAATCGAAGAGGGGGAAAGGACATTCAATTTGCTCGGGTTTTGTTTAGTTGCAGTTTCTAAACCAAATTTTTTTGGTATTTTTTGCTTAGAAACAAGTGTATATTCAGCGTAGTGTTGAGCTTTATTTTTTGTTGATTTGATTGGAAAAAACTAGTATTGAGCTATAGATATTTATCATTTCTCTTAATTTGAATAAAACTGTTTTTTTTCTTCATAATTTAAAAACTTGGAACCAAAAAAAGTGTGCCGCAGTAACAAACTTTGAAAATTGTATAAAAGGGGGGTGAGCAACCGGTTTCGGAGGCAAAATTTTTAATATTTAAGGGGGTTTCATTGCACATAATTATCTTTACTTTCAATAATGAATAGATAATAGAACTTTTAGAATTTCCAGGGGCTGTGAACCCTGTTTAGCCGTTGGTTTTAGGATGAGAATCCACCACTTTTAGCTGAATAAGAATTGAATTATTAATTTAATTTTGTACCAACTCCACTATAAAATTGGACGTGGCAAAATTGGGTTATGTGATGTTACTATCTATCATTCACTTAGAATATAACATGCACATAAATCAAATCTCAGTAGATGAGAGGGCAAAATGTATTGCCGACTTAGGATTCTCAGGTTATCATCATAGTTCAAACTCTGCCGTCGCCAATAAGAGATTATTTCCAATCGAAAAAATATACTAGTAAATGACAAAAATTGAAGTAGACTAACATGTCACCAGGTCATGGAACGAGAAAGCATCGTGATTGTAAGCTAAAAAAATGTCAGAATGGGAGCGAATATTGAAATTGGTAGCCCACCGGTGTCCAATACAGAACCTCGACTATCTTCTTTATTTTTATTTATTTATTTATTTAATGAAAATGTTATGAAATGACTCACGGCACACTGTGCCATCTTAGTGGATGGATGTCCGAATTTAATTTGATTAATTAACTATTATATGAAGACATAATAATCTTTTATTTTTTCTTACTAGCATGCGCTCTGTACGTAATTCACAGATTTATTATCTAACAAAATATTATATGCTAATATAAAAACAAAAATTAAAAAATTATTTCAAATAAATTTTAATAAAAATAGTTATCATTTATCCAAATTTTAAGTATGCATCTTATAGAAAATTTAAGGTACTTATGCAAAGTTGCGGTATTAATTTTTACTCTTGAAAATTAATATGATAATTAAATATTTTATTAAGTTTGGTAGATATGTGAGTAATTGTAAATTATAATTTTTAAAGTTTTGATGTTTTTATTTTAAATTGTTTAAGTTTTGTTTTTATGATAATTATCAATCAAAATATTTAAATATATAATATTCTCTCTTTATAAAATATATATAAATTAAAAATAATTAATTTACCATTTTTTGAATAATTAATTTTGTTATAAAGACATAAGATAAATGATACATTTGAAAGAAAAAATATATAAAATATTTTGTAGAGTTAAATACTTTTTTATGAAATAGTTAGATTAGCTTGTACATTCTCATTGCCACCGACTTCTGTATACCTTTTGTTTTATCTCCTTTTCGAATATATATAACCATACATATTTGCTCTTCTTTGTGGTAATGTTTTTTTATTCCCACATCGCATCATTTCATAAAAATGAGCCAAGTGCATGCACAGGACTACAGAAAATTTATTGGATGCTGTATATAAGAATAAAAAATACTAAAAAATATGAGTAATGTTGAAACTTCTCTAACATTTAGGTTCCAATTGCAGCAAAGATTATTCGTGAAAAAATATAATTGAAAATAATAAAAAATTTTAAATTTTAGTATAATATTTAATTTTTTGTTATATATATTTTAAAAAAATTATTACACCAATTGTACTAATGTACTATTAGTGTGTCCCTGTCAAAATCAACCTAAAATTCTGGATAAGTAAATGAGTTTTAGTGCAGCACTATTTAGGATGGTATTGAGATAAAACAACAAATGGATAAATGTAAGTTTTGACAAAAATGAACAAAGAGGATGAATATTTTAACAAAAATGAACTAAAGAAATTGGGATCGAACACCCAAAATCAAAAGAAATCCAACACTCATTTGATAAACTCAAAAACTCAACTCTAAAGAAAAAGTACATAATAAATGTCCTAGGCCTTAATAAAAATCTTAAAAAATAACCACTACCTTAAATAATCAAATCAAATCTAACATAAATCATATCAATTAAACAATATCCTATTCAATATCATATTACTAATCTGCATCATTCTCACCGGTTGAAAAAAGTTCGATTTTGAATTTTAAATCTTCAAACAATGTGAACAGTTGCAATCCAATAATCCACCGTACGTTAGTATAGCCACAAAATTCAGCTCTTATGAGGAAGACTTGAACATTCTTGGAAACACCTCGACAAACAAACCCAAAATATTCTAAAGTAATGAACTCGATAAATTCATAAGTCTTAGCTTTTTTTTATCAATGGCGGAAAGTTAATCTTAATCTCGTATGTCCAGCCTTGTGATTGAACGTCCTGAGAAGCAGGTACCACTAGATCTACGGGAACAAAAGCAAGCGGAACAGTTGGAATAGCGACACCAGTAGGAGTTGTAGCTTGTACTTTTGCTACATATGTAGCGGATGAGATAGTTTTCATAACGGACTGCATAGCATTCATAGCACATTGCACAACATTTATAGCAGATTGTAAAATATTCATGTTGATCTAGATGCCATTCACATCAAATCCCAAATTCCAGATACTATTCCGTAATTGTGTCAAACGGCATGGCCACTTCTGTATTTTTTTCAAACTGTAGGGGCTTTCCTGTAGTTTTCAGAAACTACTTGGGTTGATATGTATTTTTTTCAAATCTCAGGGGCAAAACTGAATTTCTTTAAAGGTTTAGGGACCATTTTGAAAAAATCTCGAAATTGCTAATGAAAATCCAAAACAAAAATTAAAACAACCAAATTTATTTAACTCAATCATTCCTGGAGATTTCCACTTCAGTTAAGACTTATCTCAAATTGGGTTTGAATCAATGTAAGATTCTAATACCAAATTAATGTATGACAGTACGAGGCGAAACAATACCAAAGTAATAGATGTACGTTTTGACAAAAACGAACAATTGGGATCCAACATCCAAACCAAAAGAGACCTAGTACTCTCTTAATAAACCCATAAACTCAACTCTAAAGAAAAATTAAATAATAAAGATCTCTTTAAATAGTACTGTCAAATAAATTACCACTGCATGACATAGTCTGATAAAATTGTAGCAAGGTCCACCATCTTAATTGGTGAATAAAGTTGCATAGTCTCAAATACTTGTGATTTGAGCTAGCATTAGGCATCACCTGAGTTTGCTTTGTTATGAGCTAGATCTGTTCTAGAAGGAGAACCAATTAGACTAGACTCCGTCGGATGAGCGCCACATCACAATATCTGTACAATTTCAATGGATGAGGTCTTCAATGTGGCCATTTAAGCCCTAGCTCGAGCTATTTATAAAGCAAGCCTAATTGTAGACTTAAACGAGGTTCTAGTTTGGCCGTTTGAACCCTTATTCGAGCCATTTACAAAGCAACCCTAACTACGGACTTAACGAGGAAAGTCCGCTTGTATCTACCCCTCAGTTGTGGGACTAGAGATCCATCGGGTATATATATATAGGAATCGGATATGAGAAAAACATCCATAGACCATCATGATATTAAAAGTCTAAATGGTTTTTTTAGGGGACCTATTACACACTAGATTAGCATATTAAGCCATATTTAACAAGCTTTAACAGCAAAGTACTTGGATTTATTTACAATTTTAGCTGATTTAATAGCGGAGGGCACAAAGCTCAGTCTCTCATTCTTGCTTGTAAAACCATCCAATGCACTTTATATGGCTTGTTTGGTTTCAGCCTCTAAAATCAAGATTTTCTAATTATTTTAAAAAAAATAAAATTGGATTGATTTAACTATTTAATTTTTAAATTGAGTTTATTTTATTTATTTTTGTTGCTGTTCTTGAATAGAAAAAAGCTAATTTGTTTGGCTAGAAGCTGAGACCAAATAAATTCATAGATAGTACACATATGCCACTGCAACATTACGTTATAACATGCCCATTATAGATTTTCTAAGCACCCAACTTGTGACAAGTGTCATTACGGGGCCTAGGGTAAGTACTCGAATCATGAGAAAGTTTTGGTTTTCAAAAACAAACGAACCCCAAAATGGCTGGTGCAGAACATATTGCAAAAGTTGCTTTCTCCCACCATGCATACCTCCTTAAAAAATGATCACTCGGTCATTCCACCAATTATCTACTCTTTTTGTATATGTACATACATATATATCATATCAGATGGATATTACGTTCGTTGCACGTGATATTTTTCAAGATATTAAGCAGTGAGTGCATACTTTACCGTCATATTTTAATATACGGTTTTATTTTTGGAGAAAAAATTGTTATTTTTTAGTTAGACTCTGATAGTAATATTTGTGATTGAAATTTAGTATAAATTTATTTTTTCTCATAACTTTATAAAAAAATAAATAAATATTGGATTTTAGTTACTCATTCGACATCATAATTCAAATTGTATTTTCAATTTTCATCTAAATGATAGAGAAATTTTATTATTATTTATGAAAGTAACTACGAAATTCAAAATTTGAAAGTTTAAAAATTAAAGCACTAAAAATGTTTATCATAAAAAAGTAAATTTTGTTACAAA
>MKEJ01051787.1:0-12076 GCA_001753735.1 Embelia ribes | reverse complement strand
TATTTTGGAAGGGTGACCTAATCGTTGATGCCAAAGCTCGTAAGAAGGGGCACCTTGAAAGGCAGTGGCAGCTAGGGTAGGTCGGAAATAGTAGAGCCCTCCACGACACTCAGTCACTCCAATCTATGTCCGAGTGATACAGTCCTGAAAAATACAAGAGCCAGAAACAAAAGAAACATTAAGATCTATATCCCGAGTTAATTGACTAACAAAAAGTAGATTATAGCAAAAATTCGCCATGTAAAGAACATACTGTAAAATAAAGTTAGGAGCCAAAATTAAGGAACCAATGCCCTGAACGGGTTCCCCGTAGCTATATTCACATATTTGGGTGTTCTTACATCAAGTTTTGAATACGTAGTTGTAAGTAGGATACACGACATATGCTTCGATGCACTTGTGTCAATAATCCAATAATCATTAGTAGAAAAAGCAGACAAAGATATACGACCGACGGCTAAGGGTTACGTGAGGCTAGGGTTTGTTTTGTTTACAGCTCTGATACCATGTTAAAATGAGAGAGAAAGAAAAAGATATTATTTTTATTATTCTGCTATGTTATCATAATTTACAGCGATAATATACATATACAATATGAGACAATGAGACCCGTGTAGAAAATAATATAAATAAAAATATTATAAGATATTATATAAAACTTAAATTTTACGTATGTGTCTTACGATGATTGTGACTTGAGCTAGAATTCCCATTATCATGATTCTTTTATCTTCGATTAAGGACCATTTGAATAGCTACTTTGATTTGGGTGCAGCGTAGCTGCAAAACCATGGGACCATTCGAGTGGATAGATAGATAGATACATAGTCCATGCTAGGATAGCGATATCAAATGTCTGCTAGGGGGATATACCAGTGGTATAATTTTAAAAAATTTACTATATATTTTATTTTTATATATAGTTTAGCCAACTCATGATAAATTTTTTTAGTCTTCATTGTTAAATTTGTTCCATGTTCAGTGTACTATTACTACTATTTTGCAAGTGATAATTAACGAGAAGGACCCAACAAGGACTAGCTCAGAAATAAAGAATCCAACAGAGAAGGAATCTATTTTTGGGGGGAAGGGAAAAAACAGAGATGATAACAACAGTTTTGACCGGTCCACTTAATAAGTTATATACACACAAAAAAACAAAACACATGACCCAATTAACCAAATACCACTACTTTTCTATTTTATTGTATTTTAATTTAATTTAATTGGGGATTAAAATTAGTTACTCAACTGAAGATAGAAAATGATACATACAGCCAATCCAAAATATATGGTAGTGTACCTAAATAATAAATAAATAAATAAATGCATACATATGCGCTAGACAGCCTGTACCTATCTCTATATCTATGTGACATGATGATCAGAAACTCGAAACAATGAAAACCGACCCCTCCACTAATTAACATAGTACATACACACACACACTCGGTGGGTGGGTGTCATTCTACTGCACAAACCACGTGAGCCCGCACCAAAGCCACTACCCCCCAAGTCAGGTTTTATTTATTCATTTATTCCATTGAAAAAGTTCAATCATTTTTGCACCTTTCATGTTTTTAAACTTTTTAATTTAATTAAAAAAAAAAAAGGGGACATTGTAAACACCAAAGCCATTACCCGCCAACTCAAGTTTTATTTATTCAATTGAAAATGTTGCTCAATGGTTTGTTTGGTTAGTTGCAGCTCATCTAATATTTCAGTTCTTTTATTTTAAAATTTGATAATATTTGACTGCTTATTTTGTAAAAATTTATTTGTTATTTTAGTCCAAATACATTAAAAATTTTAGAATGGATGTATTCGGTTTTTTTTCTTAGCTAAATATAAGTTGATTTATCTATGTACTCTTAATTCTGGTTGTTAAGTGATATGCTATGTTCTTATTTGCTAGTTTAAACTTGTTGGAAGGAACTTGCATTTGATATCATTTTAAAGGACATTAGATCATTTTACTTTNNTTATATTATTTATTATTTTCAACATGTCTTCTCACTTCTTTCGTATATTTTACTTAAGAAATGTAAATCAACAATTAAATTGGGTAACATTGAGATTTGATTTTGGGATCTCAACTTTATTTGATATCATGTTGAATGATATGTTATCATTTCAACTCAAAATTTAAATTCATTAGAAAATTATTATACTATTTAGAGTAATTTTACATGTACCCACAAAATTTATCTAAAAATCTGACCAAAGTAATATATATAAACGAATTACAATACATGAAAAATAAAAAATATTATATTAGAATGCAGATTATCACACACAACCATCTGACATTAATGGATAAACCTTTTGGGTAAAATATGCGGGGCAGAGTTAATATTTTTCTATTATTTAATATATTACACATACCGACAATTATTAATAATAATATCTTCATGCTTGTAATATGATGCTTCTCTGGATTCTAGTGTTGGGTGCTTTCTCTCATATTCATGGCATCTTGTGTAGAGTAGAGTCTGTGTGTACTCCTTGTTTGGTGAGGGTAGAAAAAGGTCATTTAATCAAAAACATTTGCAAATGTAGTTTTGTGATATTTGATGTGCCTTATTGGGCAACTCCTTGTTAATACTAATAATAAAAAATTATAATAATTTGAGGTTAACCTTATTTTTGGTGAAATATGTATAACCTTATACAAAAGGGTAAATTACACTTTGTCCCCATGAGGTTTCTGAAATTACATTGTTCCCCCTTGAGGTATGTGTGATCATTGCACTATACCCCCAGTTTTGGGGGCAAAAGTGAAAATTAGCTTCAAGAACTATAAGGTACTATTTAAACTATTGAATTACTCTTCATATTGATTGTTTAGTTCCATGTATAAAAAAAATATTTCCCTTAAAAAGTGATGTATTTCTCTAATTAACAATTATTAAGTTCAAAATGAATAAAACAAGATATTTAAATGAAAGGTAAAAATGGTATTTTGCCATGCATGTTACACTTGTAATTTGACTTGGGGGGCAAAATACAATTTCAGAAACTTCATGGGTGCAAAGTATAATTGCCCTATACATAATGATAGGCGGATTATATTTTATTACACCATTATAGCTCTACTAATACACTACTACAAAACACCTTGGCCTATGGGGCATATATACATTAACTACTGCAACATGTACTGCATATACATATTTATTATATATGTGTTGGAGATCGTACTCTTTTAGGTGCTTCACGCACCCTCCTCCCCTTCCCTCCCCTATATTAGTATATTCAATTGCTTGTTTAGAAACACACATACACACACACACACACACACACTAGAGCCCTATAGAGCTGAGCTAGTATAGTCTCCCATCTCCATTGCCTATATTCCTCTTCTATTCCAATTCTTCCCCCCTCTTGCATATACCTCTCTACTGCTACTACCATTTTATTTATTTGATTGATAGGGAAAAAAAACACTCTGCAAATACAAGAATTGTTGAATCCATGGGAAAGAAATTAGGGGGAGGAGGTGGAAATGGTTCATGGTTGAGTGCTGTTAAGAGAGCTTTTATTAGGTCTCCTTCCAAAGAAGATAATGATCAAAAGACTAGTCGAAGGAGACTTTATCAACTACAAGATGACGAAAAGGTTACATGTTTATTTCCCCCTCTCTCTTTCCTTGAGTTATACATGCATACTATCACACTAGATTTTGTAGTAGGAACAGAATGGTGTATTAGAGTTCATGTTTTTTCGGTTACACCATATTTTTGGGATTAAGTCTTTGTTGTTGTTGTTGGATTAAATTTTATAGATATGTTCAAATCTTTCTTCGAAAATTAGGATTAAGTTATGTATGTATGTATGTTTTTCGCAGAAGAAGGAGAAGAGAAGGTGGTTGTTCAGGAGAGCTCCGAGTATTAGTATCCAGCAGCAGCAACAACAGCAGCCAATAAAATGTGAAGAAACAATTAGCGTTAGTGAAAGTGATCAACAAAGGCACTCCATAGCGGTGGCTGCAGCTACTACGGCGGCGGCTGAAGCTGCTATGGCCACTGCAAAGGCAGCTGCCGAGATCATTCGTTTGACTAAGCCGCCACTACATCTGGTGCCGCCTCCACCAGCTTTCACGTTGCTTAGGGAACACCATGCTGCAATAGTCATTCAAACTGCCTTCAGAGGATACTTGGTAAAATCACAAACTAAAATTGTCCGCAGTTATATTTTACCCATTGTGTTCTTCTTCTGTTTTTATTTTTGCGTTCAAAGTATAGCTACTACATTTCTATTTTCCTAATAGTGAACTAATGTTCTCTCCGCATTTGATAGAGCTACATTCGCCGAAGTACAGTTCATTGCTGTAAACCAAGACATTTAACTTGTTATTGTAATTGAAATTACTCTTGAAAAAGTTTCGACCACGAAAATGAACAAACAATTTTGACAAAGTAATGCACAAAGTGAACTTAGATGTATAGCATATTTGTCTGCACAAACATTGAATAAATGTATAAATTGGTATGTTGGTTTCACGTGATTTAGTAAAATGGACGAAAGTTTGTTAAAGCACTTCCGTAAAAGCACTTCCAATAATAGCACTCCTACAAATTACAATGTGAAAAACACATTAAATTCACTGAACTATTTGAAGTCCAAATGAGGAGACTGTAGGCCAGCTTGCCACTCAACTTGCTTTTTCCAAAAGTGTTTCCACTTTGTGATACACGTCAAGTGCCATTATATGTTTTAGTTTAGATACATCTCTATCAATAAAGATCTCTACTTTGCTGTTTAACATTATTTGACAGTGACCATATTCCTCAAAATTTGTTGTTTCAATAATTGTTTTCCTTCCAGCTATTGTCTTGTTTTCAGTTGCTTATTTCATGCCAAAATACGACTTTCCATCCAACCCGCAGCGACCTTAACTTGAGTATGCAAAAAAACAATCACTCCGCTTATGCATATTCTAGGTAGACACAGTTTAACATACGCACGCTAAATAGTGTGCTTTGTCTAAAAAATCTTGAATACTAATCAAGTATTGAACTACATTTGACGGTTTATTATATCGAGTCTATTTTAAGAATTTGTGTGTTTCTTGTTTTTTCTGTAAGTTTTTCACTATACTCATATTCAGAATCAAATTGAATGTGTTTGTCGGTGCAGGCAAGGAGAGCCCTGCAAGCTCTGAGAGGGATAGTGAAGCTTCAAGCAATGGTGAGGGGACACAATGTGAGGAAGCAAACCAAGACTGCACTCAAATACATGCACGCTCTGCTCTGCGTCCAAGCTCGAGTCCACAATCCCCCTAGGCCCTCTCATGAAGCCACCGGGAAGTCTATGTTTGCCGAATCTACGAACTTGTGGAACTCTAGATATATGCAAGACATTCGTGCAAGAAAGTCCACCGTAAGTAATTCTGTAGCTTTTATTCATGCCCGTAAAACATTCTAAATTTTCAAGTAAAGAACTGTCTTATAATATATTAAAAAAATCTAAACTTGACTTCTTGATAGTACGCTAAAACAAGGTACAAGAAGTATACTAATACTAATATTGATTTGTCTATATAAACAGCAGTCAAGAGCTGGTAGTTGGATACCAGAAAATTGGGAGGATTGTCCGCGAACACTCAAAGAGCTCGATGCTCTTTTGCAAGCAAGAAAGGAGGCTGCTTTAACACGCGAAAGAAACCTAGCATATGCCATTTCAAGATCGTTTTGTTGAGATTATATCCTGATAGACTTGTGAATATTTTGATGCATACAAGATATGGGATTACGAAAAAGACCCTTCTGCCGAAGACGATCACAAGGAACTTCATGAAGGGGATATCTGGCTTGACTCATCCAAGCCTTGTTGCTATTCCAGTCCCCTTATAAGCAGATCACAGCTTCAACCTACACCTCACTACAGAGGATTATCCCCTCAAGCGCCTCTGACTCCCTCTCCAGCCAAAATGAAGCCGTTACATGTCCGTCCTAGCAGCCCACGCTCCCAGAGAGAAGCAAGGCGAAGCTACTCAACCGCAAACACACCAAGTTTAGCCTCTGCACGCTGTTCAAGTGGCGGGTTAACTAGGTGTACGAACGAAAGCCCTGCTAATTATGCCATACCTAATTACATGGCAGCAACTGAATCTGCAAAGGCTAAGGTCCGGTCACAGAGCGCGACAAGACAAAGGCCTTCGACCCCAGAGAGAGAGAGGGGGCCGGGGTCAGTCAGGAAAAGGCTTTCGTACCCAGTACAGGAGATATATAGCGGCTTTGGGGTTGGTTGTGATGGTTTTGGCCAGAAGCTGAGAAGCCCGAGCTTTAAAAGTGTGCAAGCTGGGTATGTGGGGATGGAACAGAGATCAAGTCTATCTTCATGTTGTGCGGATAGCATTGTTGGTGGTGAGATTTCTCCGTGCTCGACTACTGATTTGAGGAGGTGGCTGAGATGAGTAACAATAATTAAAGGGTGGGGTAGATTGTGACATTGGGACTCGCGAAGAGTCATTTTAGCTGTATTAGTTTTCTTTTCATGATTGATTATTAAATATTTTCTTTCGGGATTAGAAGATGAAGCGATGTAATGATAAAATGAGAAAATAACCATGCAATAACGATTTTGATTTATGCTTTGATGTAATGATGAAAACTCCGTTTTTACTACTATAATCGCATACTACGGAGGTTTGGCTTGATGCCAGATCTTTCCCCATAAAAAAGAGAAAATCTAACCCCGGGTAAACAATAGTGTCATTAGCAGCAGAATCAAGGATGATCTACTTACGGATTAATGCTTATTTTCAACTCTCGAAAATACCTCATATGAGATAACTGTAAACGAACATTTTAGCATAAATTACCAGCATTGCTCAATAAATGATCACATAAAAGAGAGCCAAGGAGATGCAAAAAAGTGGATCTGAAACTTGTTTTGCCAATTCTTCAATGTCCTCTTGCCATGTAAACTTACATAGCACAACAAAACAGGCAAATGACAACAAAAGGATTTTCAAAAACATGAGCTTCACATGAGATCAAATCAACCAATATAACAAGCTGAAAGAGGTGCTAAACCGAAACCAAAAACAGCAAAGTTATCATCTTTTTTTCTTGAGCATCCTAATAACCGAAAATGTAGCTCCTGGACGTTAAACTGTCATGAGCTTTTGCTACAACTACTGGTGGTGGTGCTGTTGCTATGTCCATGAGGAGAAGGCAGATTCGATTGTCCCTTTCCGCTGCTAGAAATCCCAAGACACAAGGCCTCTCCTAATGGCCCCCCAGGTGGCAAACACGAATAAGGATTAGAACTAAGCCAATCAGTTTTGAAACCCCTTTCATTTCCTCCTTCAAGGTCTGTCGTCATCATCATCCCAACACCCAATTGAACATTTTTGTTCTCGTCATCAATTTCGGTACCACCCGACATGGAAAGGGTGAGAGATGACAAAGGTAACTTCCCGCTCAACGAAAGGGGTGTCTGGTCGCTGATGTGGCCAATCTCTACTTGTCTATCTGTGCACGACCAAGAATCGATGAAATGCCTAGTTGTTTGTGCTTGGTGATCGAAATTCAATCGATTCTGGAAGCTTGAGTCATCATTCGTACTTAAGTATGTGTTTGTGTGAATTGATCCCCGTTCTTCCTCGTAGCGTTTCTGGAAAACAGAAACGGTCCTGTCGTGCTCATCGTACAGCTTGAGTCCTTCACTTGGTGACGGTAGCACCAATTGCTGCCACGCTTCATTCAGGGCGGACCCAGGTGCCGGATCCCTTTCCATGAACCACTCCGTGCACCTTAGTATTCACAAATACATATCAGGCACTGTAACAAAAGTCATTAATAAACTTAGATTTGATGATTTTTACCGCTCTTCGATGGTGTTTTCATACATAAATAGAAGATATTCAGGTTAATAGCTATTATCCTGTAAAGTTCGGAACCATTAATCTTTTTAGATGATAAATTTGCGCCTCAAAATTGGCAGCTTGGATGTTATTTAAACAAGTTTATAACAGAGTTACTAACTTCTTACTTATCACTCCATAAAAGGTTACTCTCACAGTCCATAAGACCAACTGAACTTTACTCTTCACCTCAAATCATATACTACCAATAAGTTTTACTTAAATCAAAAAGAACTCGCAAATGTGGGGGAAGTTTAAAAAGGCTAGAAAATAGCAAAGGTCCTTTGTTACAATCCTCATCTACAAACCACCTATGTTAGAAATGCCCTTAAATGGCTCAAAAGCACACATGAAGCAAATCTAATAGACAAATCAACATACTGATCATTAGTAAGTGCTTTGTTAACATACAAATCAATAACCTGTGCAAAATTATCATACAGGATATTGTACCCATCCTTTTATGCAATTTCAGAAAATAAACATACTATAGAATAGCAGTAGTTTTGGTTTTGACAATCATTTTCCCAGATCAGTAGTTATCAGGATTCAATGCACACAAGAAATAAAAAATGAAATAAATCTTGTCCCCATGTGATTTATTACTTTCACACACACATGGAGGATAAGAACAAAGATATTGCTAATAAAAAAAACACAGCAATAAATGGAATCAGATAAATGAGCAACACATTTCAAGGACTTGTCAAATCCCAAAACCCAAAAACCATTACACACCTGGGCTGGGCATAAGTTGGCCCAGAGATCATAGCTGGAATGTTAAAGACTTGGCTTTGCAAAGTTTGGTGGGGAGTTGAATTATTGTCGTTAATGGAATTGACACCAGTAGTGGTAATGTGGCATTCTTCTTGTCGTTGAGGTTCCACAGGCTTTCTTGAACGGGGACGGGGTTTGTGGGCGTGGCGCTCGCAGTACTTTTGGTATGGTGCCACATCGCGGGAGCACCTCCACTTCTTGCCGTCCGTCCTTCGGCACCTCCACGGCTCTGCATAATTGCTGCTTCCTCCCCCTCTTGTGTACCTCACATCCAACCTGCAAGATGCTACATACACCACTAACATAAACAACATCCTCACCGTATGTACTAATTAAAACACACAATGTCCCCTAATTTCTTTCTACGAAATTAAGGAGTATAATGCACTATCAAGTAAGACAGAATGTACTTGTCATTTTAGTGGCATTTCAAGTATCTTCTTCCGTTTAAATCATCTAAGCATCACAACCCATATCCCCGATACGGGAATGAGGGCATCATAATTCTAGTACTCAAAAACGAAATATTTTTAGGTAAGTAAAAGAAATGGACTTCATAAGCCTGACTTCTTGCTCTAATCCCGCGCTTGTTCAAGTATGATCACAGAGGTCATATTTAAAGAACTTCAACATTAAGGCTCTCATTGCTTGCATTAGCATGAAAAGTAGATTATGCAAATGGATTTGCAGCGATAATAAGTGGTAAATATCACAATTTTGCAGAAATGAATAAATAAAGAAACTAATTGCCTGTCTTTCAAATCAACCAGAAAAACAACAACAACAACAACAACAACAAGAGTTACTACTACTTTGTAATTCCCCCATAAAAATTTCCAGAAAAAGAGCATTTCAAAGCCTTCCCCTTTTTCCCTTTGCAAAACCTACCGAGAGGCGTATAACAAAACATTTCAAAACAATTCACAAACCACAAAAAGGGTGAAACATTTTTTTAACAAGCCAGGAATATGAACAAAGTGGGAACTAGATATGACAAAAAGTTAGACACGAATAATATACATACTGGTGTTGTGATTAGATTGGGAAGTAAAAACGGCAGAGGTGTCGTTGGAAAGGTTTAGGAGGAGATGAGGTGGAACTGGGATTGAAGCCATCATGTACTTGCATATCATTATCTGTCTCTCCAACTCCTCCCACTGTCTCACTGTAAATGCACTAATCCCTTTATTATTATTATTATCATCATCATCATCATTACCTCCCATTCCTCCTGCACAAAACCCCCCTCAAACAAAAAACCAACAAAAATAATCAATCCCAAATCTTCAAAGCACATGAATAATAAAATATGAAACAGTATCTGACCCTAATAGCTACACAGATACATATATATAAATACGTACCTGATGATTTGGGATGAGAATCAGAAGTGTTGGCTAAAGGTTGGAAAGTCCTTTGCACTGAAACTTCACCAGAAGGACTGGCAACACTGTATAAATCGCTTAAACAAGCAACTTGCTTGTTGTTGTTGTTGTTGTTGCTACTTAGGTTGCAATAAAGGGGTCCACCACCACCTCCACCACTAACAACAAAACCATAACCAGCAGCACCAGTACTAGTACGGTCACTACTCATACTCTCAAAACAAGAGGAAGAAATGAAATTTTTAGCATTACTTTCTTTTTTGTAATTATGATGATGATAAAGAAGAGTAGAATAAGGGAGATGAGGTGTCACTGTCATACTCTTATGGGGAAACGATTCAGTGCTTTGCATCCTCAAACCCAAACCAACATCACACTCTAATACTGATTCCTCTTTTTTGTTTTCACCCCTCATTTTTTAAAACAGAAATTCCAAAAACCCAGGTTGCAAAAAACGATCTTTTTCAAGTTTCAACCAAAACTATTATATGGTTATGGAAAGATTTGATGTTTTTTTTTTTTAATGGGTATTTTTCCCGGGGTCTTCATATATAATACTGAAGCCAAAAGGGGGATTTGGGTTATGTGCTTCCTATGCTTACAACATTCGCGTCCTTTGAAGAATAAAGAAAATTTTCCTAAAAGTTGGTCCCCCCACTTCTCTCTCCCTTCTCTAGTAGTCTCTCTCCATCTCCATCCGCATCTCTATCTATGTAATGGCTAAAGCCAAAACAGGTTTAAATATCTGACTTTTCGGTTCTCGTGTAGAATTTACATTTGAAAATGCATGTAATTCACTTATTTTTATATATTTTAAATTTAATTAATTGATAATAAATATAAATATATTATTTAAGATTAAAATTATATATTATATATTTAAATCCAAAGAGAAATAAAGAAATTTTAAAAATTTTCGAACACATTAGATCTTCCAACACAATACATTCTCTTGCTCTTCTGATAGTATGTAATGAAGAAGAGGTAGAATTAGGATTCTACTCATTGTATGAGTTGGGGATCATAACCCCAACATTTATACTAGGTGAAATATTAGATTTAGATATTTTATTATTCCGCCCTCTCAGAATTAGAAATATTACTTAAGTATCAACACATCAAATCCATAATAATTATTCCATTTAAGACAAATAGTTAATCTTAATTAAACCACTTTAGTTAGGCCTAATTATATTGATAGTACAATATATTCAATATTTAAATATATGACCCCATAATTATCGAAACATTTCGACAATCTGCTATTGGGTATATGTAACCTTACAAAAATGTTGAACCAAAACGAGCTCATAACTTACTATCATAACCTTAGGGTATATCCAAAACAATCTCATCCATTACCTGCGTCGATATAGAATCAAAGCAATTTTCGTCATATTTAACATAACTAGACCTATCAATGGCCACGTAAATAAATGATGCCGAATGACATAGATCAATTATGTGTAGCATGAAAATTATATGCAATGCGATCTCTACATGTCTATTCCCAACTGATGCTCCTTATTTGAGATCAAATTTTACATTATAAAAAAAAAAAATCAGAGTGTATTTAACTGAAAAAATCATAAATCTGATAAGAGAAATATTTAAATACACACAAAAAATAAATTGTTCAAATACCAAAACCAAACACTAAAACATACGAAATAGAAACTCCCACTATACTATAATATCCTTAGGCACGACAACACCCATATGAGCAGTATGCTCATAAAAAAAACTTGGGTGATGTTGCTTTCGTGAGTGGATCTGCTAACATGGAGTTTGTTCCAATGTGCTTTATAGTTATATGATCACTGTAAACCTTCTCTTTTACAACTAAGAACTTAATGTCAACATACTTTGACTTGTAAGAGCTCCTATTGCTATTAAAATATAACATTGCAAATTTATTGTCACAATATAAGTTTAAATGTCTCTCTATTCCTTTTAGAATTTGCAGCCTTGTAACAAAATTTTGTAGCCATACTCTATGGTTTGATGCCTCAAAACATGTTATAACCTCTGCTGCCATGGT
>MKEJ01051786.1:0-10475 GCA_001753735.1 Embelia ribes | reverse complement strand
ATTATCCGCCCACGACACTGGTCTTGTTTTGTATCGGACGTAATCCTCCCAGGATACAACGGCTGCGTCTTCTGAAATGGACCGGCAAGTTTCAGAAGCTCCGGCGAACAGGAAGAAATACCGAACTATGTTAAGTGTTCTATACTAGAGCACGGGAATGAAACGAAAAGCGAAGTAGAAAAAATATTAATTTATTCAAATATGCACCTTAAAAAAAATTTCATGGTGCACATATGAGTAAATTTAAGTTAGGCAAAGCCTAACCCACACCGTGCTGCGTATTTGGAAAATGTCGTATTACGTATGCTGATACATACTGCTGTGACAGGTCAATCAAAAGATGATCCTGACTCTAACAGCAAGCATAATGTACTGGAGCCTACATCAGAAAAGGTCCGAACATCCGCCACTGCCACCTCATCATGAGAAGATGCCTCCTGATGCGTCTTCAGTCGAACCTGCCAATGATTAAGAATATGACTGACTATAAAGGCGAAAAAGATCCATTTTCTCTTTCTCTTTTCTTCACTTTATTATTCTTCTAGAAAATTGTTCATTTTGTTCATGCAGTTGTTTTTTGAGGAAATGTTTTGTAAATTTCCCTTACGTAATTAGCTCAATGTTAGATGTTCGGATTATTGGTTCTTATGAGGAGGAAATGAGAAGAAGATTTTCCCAATGCGTATTTCTAATTTCTCTGTACTTGTAAGATCATTCGCACCCGTCTTTCTATTCTTAAGATTTCTCTTCTTTGTTTTCTCATTTGAAAAATTAAAGTTGAGAAATGTTCTATTCTCAGTTCTTATAAAACTTTCTAGAAATGCAACAATAAATTTTTAAATGGAGAAATTTACTATTCATACTTTCTCAATTAAAAATTTATTTTTTTTCCGCAAAACTATGAAACCATAGTTAATATTTGAAAAAATATTTTTTTATATTTTACTATATAATATACAATTATTCTAATAATGTTTTATAAATTTTTCAGAAAGGTCGGTGTAAGTAATTTCTAAAATGTGAATTTTTAGCATGAGAAATGAGTTTTTAAAAATGAGACGTAGAAAGTAAATGAGAAAGTCTTGTGGAAATTCTCTAAGGAGCATAATATTTGTCTGAGAAGCATTGTGTTTCAAATAATTGTTTTGATTCCTGTTCTGTGTTCATCAAGATTATTAGCTTTCCATTCTCAAGCACTTCAATTATTTTAGTTTTTGAAACAAGTGAAAACATTTCGGTTTGCATTCCTGAAAAGGAATTACCTAATTTTGAAATTAGAAACAATCCCGAAAACATATTTGTGGTACTTACTGTTAAGCCGTTCTCGAAGTAATTTATAAAAATAGCACGAAAGCAAAGATAAGTATTGCTCTCGACAGCTGAAAACAAGACATTTTGACAAGAATGCATACATTGATTTCACCTCCGTTCCGACAAATTGATATTCGTAACTAATATACGAAAAGATGAGAGACTTGGGATGATTTTGCTATCAGTTTTTGTTGTCATTTCTTGAACACCTCAACTTCAAATCCAAAAATGATAATCTTTAAAAGATCCCAGACAAAGAAGCTAGAAAAATGCACAGCAAATCATTTGCCACCAAAATTGTTGCAGAGCTTTCCAAGTATCTTTACTTAGCCACCGTAAAGGTTTGTTTGGCTGCAGTTTTTAAAGAAAAAGGCTAACTTTGAATCCAGGTTAAAGATTCCAGCTTAGGCTAAAGCAGGAATAAACTCAGCTTTTTCTAGCTGCTATCAATCTATCTGTATTTATACACTACAACAAAAGCTTCTCAGTTCAAGCCTTTGGAAAGAGAGTTATTTCCTTACAACCGGTGTTCGGAATTTTCATGCAGCAGCTGGATGCGTGATATATATGCTTAAACTATGGGATCTATAAATATTTATATATGCATCTTGCATCCAACACTACTTAGTATAAAAATCTGTACACCAGCGATTATTCTCCTGCAAAATTGCCAATGAATAAAAGAAAAAACAAATTACTTATACAAGATGGCATACATCAAACATGCCCCCCCAATTCAACTCTCATTAGAACAACACATTGCAATTAGTAACAATTCAAAAAACAAAAAAAGATTACATTTTTCACCAACAATACTAAATGACAACAGGTGCTCTATTTTCTCTCCCCATTCTCTTTTTTATCTTAGGAGAGCAAGACACATTGTACACGGGGGACTAGTCTAGAAGGTCCAACTCAGAAAAATAGGATGCAGTTTCGATATTGTGCGCACGTGCGCGCGCACACACACACAACAACAAAAAGAAAAACTCAATTTTCTTCATCATCCTTGAGAGAATTGAGCCGTCTAAATCTCTGATCAAGCTCAGCCATAACTGCCGGTTCCTGCTTTTTCCTTTGCTTTGATATGGTAGTGGTTGTCATAGACCCGATTTTATCAAAAGCAACCTGTAAAAAAAGGTATAAGAGAGCTTCGCCAAGCGAGTTGCATGCACAAAGATTCAATTGTGAAGACGCAGCTACACAAACACAAATGAAATAATAAAAAGTAGTCATTTAAAAGCTGCAGCAAAGACACGCGCGGGTCTTTGATAGCTCAGCAAAGCCTGGGTTTGCATCATCAATATTCTTTTTTATTTTTTATTTTTTGTGGGTAAAAAGAAAAACAATAAAAAAATGCATGTTTTCAAACTTATTGACCAAAACTAGCTTGTTTCGAAACTAATTACCAAAATAAATATAGTCAACATGAATCCACCATAGTCCATGTTGACATGATTGGCAATGAACCTGCCATTGCCAGTGGTTGGTTTAGTGAACGATGCCATTGGCAATGGCAGATTTACATTGATGTGTTTATTTTGATAAGTTATTTCAAAACAAGTTAATTTTGGTAAATAATTTTGAACATCGGTTTATATTTGATAATTTACTCAACATGTGAATCTTCTCTACAAACCTCAACTTTTGAGGATGTCTTTCTTTTTTTTTTTAAAACAATTTACATCTATCTTCTTTCAATTGTATAATCTGGCAGATATATACCTAAGTTAGGTACTTCATACACTCAAACATAGTTCGTGATGGACTCCAGTTCCATGTGCCACTTGAAGCTTGCCAATGCTTGGGCTAGCTTAACCCGCTAGAGGATGGGGGGATAAGAACTAGGCTCAAACCCTAATATGATACTAGGACAAGAGAGATAAACTCTAATTTTAATTGATTCAAGGTTAATTCCTGCACAACCTAACAAACAATGGAATACATGCCCTTATAATGGGCCTAAGAAAAGATGGGCCATGCGGGTCAAAGTCGGAAATTTAAAACAGAAAAATGCATGAAGAAAAGTTGGTTTGATGGCTTGATAGATGGATTGATCCACTGATGGACCATCCACTCCAGACCTAAATGGTTTAATACATACATGGATCGATCCATGTATCAGCCCATCCAATGGAGCCATAAGGTTTGATAGATCCTAGATGGATCAATCCATCAACCGGACCATCCACTAGTTTCATTATTGTTCGATATGTTTGTCCTTGGTCATCCTACATCACATCAGATGCTCCTGCATCATCCTTCCCTAATTCAAAAATTAAATCTTCCTTGGTTGTTCTTTGCATTGTCCCGGGGTCGGCTTCTCTTATTATTCACCAAAAATTATTTTCCGAGGATACCCCAAAAAATCATATAACATCTCATATAATAAACTTTCCAAAGAAAGTACTCCATGCAACCACTACAAATAATATCGACGATCGTATTCTTGTCTGTCGATATTCATCTGAGTTATCGGATTCCTGTCCTTACGCAATTATATTGATTTGTTGGGAAATCCTCATCCTGATACTACGTCATATTATTGCTTCTTCTCAGACTTCTCTCTCTACGGGTTTAGAGTTTTCTGTTCTCCCTTTTCTTGTGGACTCAAGGAGCCACTCCCTACCAGGCTAAGGTAGCTCAAAGACCACCAAGCTTCAAGTGGCACTGGAATCGGAGAGCCCAGTTTCTCCAGCGCCCTAGAAATTACTTTCAATAGAAGAGTTCAACATTTGATTCTTATAATATCATAAAATTATGTCATTATTCGTAACATGTTGAAGGAGTTCACCTAAGAACTGCAAGCCTGCACTATTAACCAAGCCTGATTATCTTAAATAATAGCTATATCAATAGTTAATATAATGTTTGGATAATAGTTTGTCATTCGTTATTATGTTTTGGTTACTTATGATAGAGTAGGTTTTGTTAATTGTTACCACCTATTTTGTTACTATCTCTTTGTAGTTGTTAGGCTATCAAGCTTGCTGTAGGCAATTGCTTTATTATGAACAAAGTGAAGTGGGTAGTTTAGCCTAAACCTCGTTCTAACAGCCTTCGGTCGCTCGGGCACCTTCACCACAACAATCGAGTCATCAATCCTTAACCAAGGATCTTGATTCACACCTATCGAACTTCTGTCCTTAATTAAGGACTCGGGGGTTCATCATCTATCTCATTATTAGCCACTGAGAAGTACATCTGATTGCGACAAGGAAGTAGAATGGGAGAGAAAGAGAGATGTCGTACCGTCAATAACTCATCAGGATCAAAGAGGTGATGGGTGGTTTTCTGCAAAATATTAATTACATCCCCAACTTGTTGAGCCAAAACCAACTCTTCTTCTTTCATCTGTAGGATTTGAAGCAAACTGTTTCATACTTGGCGCATTATCCTTATAGTAAACCTAAAAAAGATTCATTCGAGCAATAAATGGAAGTAAAAAGGAATAAAAGTACCACACTCACCTTGAATATAGCCAAAGCTACATGGAACAGAACCTTTGCCCCCTCATAGAAAAGTACATCCCACACCCTCAAAGTTGTCTAGAAATGAGTTTGAACAAAACCGAGAAAATAAGGTTAGAAAATACGTTTTACGAGAAGGTAGTTCGCAAAGGGATGGACGGAGAGAGGACATAGGTGCAACCTCCGAAGGCAAGCTCTTGGAAAAAAGGCATAGGAACCACTCAGTGGCAACAAGGGAGACATCAAACTCCAATGATTCCAAATGAGATGCTATCCTGCATTTTTTTTTAAAGTTTTCTAGATTAGTGGAAATGGAAAGAAAATAAATTTACGAGGAACATTAGCACCGTTAGGTTGAATTTTCAAATTTAAGCTACCAACAAAGGTTTCCGAAAACTTTTCCAAAATAAGTTCTATTATACCAGAAACCAGTTTGTATGCTCTAATAAACTAGGAAGGTATCCTAAGATGATGATTCTCAGGAACTTACTTTTTGAAAACTTGAAAAACTAAAGAATCAAACTACTCAAATAAGCAGACCTTAGACAAAAAACCTTTACATTAACCGTATACCTTGGGCATTTTTTGTTTAAAAGATCTTTGAAGACCCGTTGCTCGACATGGCAACCAGATAAATTTGTTGTATAGCAATCATTGACTAAAACATTTTCCAAGAGGACAGATAACATCCAAAACGCATCTTCTTCTGTTTTCATCACAAGAAGCAACAGAGCTGCTACATAGTTTAGGCCCTGCAACAAAGCACAAGAATTCAATTTATGTGTGAGAAATTTTAGATACAGCTGGTCATGTTCTCAAAATTTTTATTGGTTTCTGGAGAAGACAATACAACTTTTAGAAACTAGAGAAGACAACTTATATAGGCATCTAAAAACTGGAATGTTTTCGCGATAATTGTCTAATATCCGTTTTGATAACTAATCAGTCAAAACACTTTTTCTGCAGAATTTCAATCGTCGGAATCAGGAATCAGTTTTCAGAAACATAACTAAATGCTGTCTAAAGTTTTCAATGTTCAACGTTCAAGCAAAAATCAGGCTTTTTCTCCCGAGAGATCTGTATACACACAAATCATACTTGACAGTAGCCAACATCACAGTCCCGGAAAGAATAGCCCACAAGGATACGCCTAAGAGCGGCATGGCCTTCGGGAGTGTCTAAGTACGGGTGACCAGGAAATGTTCGTGGCAGATCCTGTAAATTAAACAAAAAAGACATCATATGTATATGTATATATGTCTATATATGCAAATTGCAATAGGTATGTGTTTTTCCCTCTCAACAATGTGAAAGAAACGAATACTTGCACTGTAAAAAAATAT
This sequence comes from Embelia ribes, assembly GCA_001753735.1. Lineage (NCBI taxonomy): Eukaryota > Viridiplantae > Streptophyta > Magnoliopsida > Ericales > Primulaceae > Embelia > Embelia ribes. Next base: position 4,351 of record MKEJ01051786.1, on the reverse strand, counting down.
GCCGTAAGACTGCAAGACAAGGGAAGATATGACAGTCATTAACCACGGGTTTGATGTCTCTTAATCCTCAAGGTGGTGGACATAATTTTGCCACATATTTTTAGTGATCAACAAATTTTGTTATCTACCCTTTCGTTCGCTGTATCCAGGTTCTACCAAGGCTTCACCAACCATAACTAGAGCCATCACCATAGGCAATGTTGTCCTTGCATATAGAAAGATTCATGTTTATAATACCAACAAATCTATAAAGTCATTCAAGATGATTTTTCAAATCCTAGGGCAACACAGATTTGAATCTCAAATCATAGTATCCATGGACAATTCCCCACATAATACACACAAATGTTCATGTCCTTGCGGATTTTAAATCCTCAAGTTATCAAAAGGACACTAACACTTACCAACAACAAAAGCTTCCCCAAGCGTAATGCAATACAAAGTCCATAGCAACAGCAACAAAACTAGCATATCAAGTACTTGTTTCTACATGATCAACCAAACATAGAAATAATAATACCATAACCCATAATAGACGAATCCGACAAAAAAATGTAATTGAAGCAATGCATTGTGAAAACAACAACTCACATGATCAATCTGCCTTGTAGCCGGTGTGACCTTTCCCTCGACCGCTATGATCAAATCATTGTAATAGCTATCGGGCACGGTGGACTTCTTCTTGGCAGCCCCTGACAGAGAGAACCACACCTTCGGCCTCAAGACCGGAGGGATACCCTTCCTAATAAGCCCCTTAAGGGTGATTGCATTCGTCAACGCGGAGAACTTGAGGGAAGTTTTGAGCGCCGACGAAACATGAGTCTGCAAGTACCAATTCGCCCCTTTGCTAGCCTCTAATGCCCACCATACCCTTCCCTGTTGCCTTACCTTCTCCCTAACCTCATTCAATATGTTTACATCATCAACATTTCCTTCAACCGTAAACCCGTATATATCTTGGAATTTAACGGTTAGATTCGCCCTTCTAGCGTGTATGCTAGGCCTTAAAATGGGGATTTGGGCTTGAAATTCTAGAGCTAATTCTCTTCTGCTTTGGGTCCCATACATCATATCAGATCAAAATTTATTGATCAAATTTACTCACTTTTTGGTCCAAAATTAAAAACTTATAAGATCAGAAGCTGAAATCAGGGTTCTTTAACAAATGAGTACCTGATGATCAATTAATGAAGGAAATAAATTAAAACCCACAAAATTCACAAATTACCCAACTCAATTAAATAAAGAATGGACAAATTTGAATCCCAAATACTATAAATATATATATGTAAGAGCAAAAATGGGTACCTGAGGGTAATTGGTAAATGAAATTTATTAAAAACCCACAAAATTTGAAGAAACCCAATTCAATTTAAGCGACTAATTGTCCAAATCAGCCGATACCCAGTTAAAATTTCGTGACTTTGCCAAATGGGTCGTTGAGAAAATTGATTTTTTGTGGATAACTAGAGGGGAATGAGAGATGAGGTGAATCTTGTCAGATGGGTTTGTCTGAACAGGAAAGGAATACAGCAAGACATACCGAGAGAGAGAGAGAGAGAGAGAGAGAGAATAGGAATTTTTTAATTTTTTTACAGGGTAGAAATTGGGTGTTGTGAGAAGGATGTATAATTCCCCTTGATTTTAGAGGGGAAAATTGTGGTCTGAGGTAAAGAAATTGAAAATTACAGAGAGGGGTTGAACAGAGAGATTTTTGTTTTTTAATTTTGAAAAATCAATTTGAGCGTATTTAAATAAGTTGTGTGAAATTGAGTATAATAATAATAATAATAATAATAATAAAGTTGTGTGAAATGATGATTTGCACGTTAGAGTGGTAGTGGATGGGCGGAGATAAAGACAAATGTGTCAAGACAAAAAAATCTGTTCTTCAAATTGCTTTTATATATCTATATATATATACTAATTATAAAGTAAATTCAATTGAGCATTTAAAAGTAAAATTCAATCCATTTTTAGGATTACTTATTTCATCTCTTAGGCAATATAAAATCGTTTGCTTCTTTATCCAAACTAATGGATAAAAAATGTATTAACCCCATCACTATCGTTTCTCGTTATCCTGATTTTTCTCTACTAACTTATTCTCTTTTGATTCTATTTCTCATCTTAATATGCCACTCAACCACCAATAACCGTCCCACTGTAGCATACATATTGACTAAAAAATTCTGCTCATTAGGAAAAAATGGTCAATCTTTTTCCTCAAAAATCAATTTCTAGAATTCTTACATTAGCTGAAATAAGAAAACCTTAAAAAACACTAATTGCAATGCTAACAACTACATTTTTAGTATAAACGCGGAGGCTTAGGTTTATTTTGAAGTCCTATTCATTTTCCTATGGAATATATTACCCCTAGTAAAATAATTGTCTATTGACAAATAAATAGGCAACATTTTCATACCCACTTTCCCATATCTTTCTAATTTCAACTACTGTCTAATTTCTCTCTTTTCAACTATCCTTTCCCCTCTCTCTCCCAACTCACTCTGTTTGAAAACCCATCAAAAAATTGACCATAAAGTGTATTTTACCATATGGAAATTTGCATGCAGGATGAACAACATTGCATTTAATTCACATTGCATTTAATTCCATAAGAGCAAAAAAGTAAATTAACTCCCTACAAACTGTCCACTTTCTAATTTAGCACAGAAAATCGTATTTGAAATTTGTGCAGATTTGTATTTTTTTTTAATTTGTTAAGATTTTTCAAATCATATTTTAAAAATCATTTTTAAAATTAGTTATATACATACTTTTCAAATCACAATTTTCATTTGTGTAGTCTTTTAGGAAAAAGTATGTATATATACAATAAAAGAGTACATAAATGATTTAATCAGATGGAAGTATGGCCATAGAATAAATAATGTATCTATATTCTGGAATGATCACATATTTCGATATCATTATTTTATGTAATCATTTATGTTATGAATCCATCCACTATATAAAAAAAACATATATATGTGATCATTTTGATATTTTGATGAAATAGTGGGTGGATTAAAATGAAATATTACTGTTCTATACATACTTAATATTATATATATTCTAGAATGATCACATATTTTGATATCACTCCCTTTTAATCATATTTTTCATTTTGCGGTCATTTATGTTGTTATATCAATAAATAATGTATAATTTTCAAATCTATTTTCTATTTATGTAGTTTTTTTTTTTTTAAATTCTACAACTATTTTTCGGATTATTCCTTCTTAAATTGCATTTTCAATTTGAATTGCACACCCATCATGTATGTCACGATGTCTAGTCGTATTCTTATATATTCTTATCTATAAAGCCCGAGCCATCAAAAACGTTTTTGAAGCTGCATCTAAGTGAAAAGACAAAATTGCCCCTAATTTTGAAATTTATCCCACAGTTTTCTAAAGGGCAATTACACATCTTGCCACTTTCTCTCACTCCTAATCAGTAAACAATCCTTCAAATCCTCTCCAAACCTCCATCCTCCCTTCAGATTCACCATCTCTCTCTCTTCTCCTTTCTTTTTCTACATATATGTATGTATATATGTGAAATATCTTGATCTGAAACTCATGTTTTTTTCCTTGGATGAAAATTTTTTTTTCAGTATGTACAGATTTTTCCAAAACATATTTTATATGTTATTTATAGTCACAACGGATTTTACACACACGTGTGTCACGTTGGCTAACATATATATAGATAGTTTAGTGTATAAAACCATGGCATTGCGAATTTTAAAAAGGTTTGATGTATGTAACCTATCTCCATTTTCAGATAGCAAGGTTGTGCATCGGGTTGGGTCGGTTAATACCCGACCCGAATTATCCAAAATTCGGATTTAGATTTTATTTTTTCTAATATTCGGGTAATTCGGGAATTCGGATAATTCGGGTTCGGGAATCTGTTTTATATATACATAATTTGGGTTCAGTTCGGGTAATTCTGGTTTGGGTTTTAGTCTAATTTGTGTTCGGTTCGAGTTTGGGTTTCTTATTTATAATTCAGGTTTGGGAATTTCGGGTTCAAAAATCTCTTTTTTTTTTTTTTTGAATAATTTGGGTTTGGGTAATTCGGGTCGGGTATTTCCTGAATTACCCGAATGTTCACCCCTACCTAAAAGTGGAGTTATTGAGTTCAGTGGTTTGGGTTTTGGGGTTTTTGTTGGTTCTTGTAGCCATGTCGGGCAACGAGAAGTGGCGGAACAAGGAGGGGGCCGACGACCAAGGGTTATGTGAGGCTAGGGTTTGTTTTGTTTACTGCTCTGATACCATGTTAAAACAGAGAGAGAGAAATATTATTTTTTATTATTCTACTATGTAATCATAATTTA
>MKEJ01051781.1:0-16518 GCA_001753735.1 Embelia ribes | reverse complement strand
AAATTTTAATTAATTAAAATTTGATATTGGTTTTTTTAATTCATTGTAGAAGGAATTTGTTTGGGACCAGGAGGAGGGGAAGGAGGAACGAGTACGACGCGCATGGGCTTTCCAAGCTGCCGATAAATATTGGCAGTTTATTGCAGTGATGAAGAGAAATTGGGTTCAACCCGAGTACATACCGGATGAGGAATGGGAGAAGCTACTCCGATACTAGGATGAACCCGAGACCACAGCGGAATCGGCTAGGAACAAGGCCAATCGAGATAAGGGTGAATGGGTCACCTGGTACAGCGGTTCAATCTCTACCTACTCTCACCAGGACCGACTGATAAGTTAATATTTTTATTATTTCAAGGAAATTTTAGTTTATTGACCAATTTTAATAACGTTTAATATGTCTATGTTTATAGCGGAAGAATGGTCAACCTTGCAGTCCTTTTAACGTGTTTACTCACACGCACACCAAATCCAACGACGGTATGACATTCTCCAGCCAAAAAGCATTGACCGTGAGGGTGAGTTTTTTTTTTACTTCATTTCATTATTTTAAAACTGAATTAAATATTATATTTTTTTACTAATAATTATTTTAATATATCTCATTTTGTATGCTAATTGGTTTTTTAATTTCATTAGGATAAATACATGAAGCTGACCACCGAGAGGTCCCAGCCTTTGCCCGGTACCCAAGACTCTCAGCCCGTCGACCAATATGATGTATTTTATGATGCGGTAGGCGGGCCCAATCACGGACGGCTATACGGTTTGGGTAGCAATGCTTCGGATTTTTATGGGGCGACGGCCACCTCTTCGACCGCACGTTCTCATGCCCCGTCTTACGATTAGCAGGAATAGATCGATGAGCAAGAAGAGACAATATGAATGATGTTGCAGGAGCATAAGGCCGAGAATGCTAGGCGCGATACGGAGACAGCTTCGTTGAGGCGCCAACTCCACAAGATTTCTCAGCAATATTCAAACAAGCAGGAGTCAATGAATACGTTGTTTCGACAAATTGGTACCCTCCCAACCCCTCCGCCGCCAACCGGGTCCCCAATTGGTGAAGAATTTATTTCATCATTTTTTGATAATCCCCCTCCTCAATAATTTTTTTTATATTATTTACATTTTTGAACAATTATGTAAAATAGTGTTTTTTCTATTTCGTTTATGTTGATTCAATTGAGTAATTAATCAATATTTAATTTTTTATTAATCTGTTTTATGACATGGCAGATGGAGGAATTCAATTTTTTTATATTTGTTTTTGTATGTTTGCAACGAAAATTGCAACTGGTATTAAAAATATGAAATTATCATAAATAATATTTGCAACGGTGAATGAAATGTTTCTTTTTTAAATTTATTATTATAATTTCAACGATTTTATTATTAATAGAAACGGAATTTCCAACTACGATTTATTATTATTTTTTTAATATTTTCGTGGCTTTGTTAAAATTTCAAGTTTTTAGAATGTTTCTAGAAAACCTAGCTAATTTCACAACTTAATCGGAATTGCACAATATTGTTGATTTAATATATACAGAACAACAGATATATTTGTAATTGCGCATATAGAGAAAACAAGAATTCCATTTAGATCATTACTTTTAAAAAAAAAAAAAAAAAAACACTTGACAAATAGAGTTACATATAATTTCAAAAAACATGTACATCATTAAAATAAAAATTTTCGAATTAGTAAAACCCTCAACCATAATTGCACATCCCATAAACACGAGCATCCCCCTTTTTGCATTTCTTACTGCACCCACCACAATTTTTCCTATCAAATTGTGAATTTACACATTTTCCCCGGCAACAAATCTCACTTTTTTTACACTTATACCCGCACATACAGCAGTTCAATCTACCCGTCTTCACGTTAACGCACTTCTTCTTGCAGCAATCCGGCCCAGCGCTGCCCTTAAGTCAACAAACCCTTAGGAATTTGTTACATGTATAATTCGAAGGCAAGTTTTCCTGTTTTAGAAATCGGCTATGGATACGAGAAGAATTACTTTCTTCATTTGTATCTAATGCTGCAATACTTGTAAATGTAAGGAGGAGTATTAAGAAAATTAAGTTTAGAAACTCCATGAGTATATAGTATTGTAAGGCAAAGGGAATGTAAAAGTAAGAGTTGAGAGTATGTTTTTGTTAGGATTTGGGATTTATAGAGGAATTGAAGGAGAGTTGACAATGGGAAATTGAAGTTACAAGTGAAGTTTTTTTAAGAGTGGTCTTGACTCAAGTTTTTGCTTAGGAAATACTAAAAAATCAGTTCAAGTGAAGTGAATTGATTTGGAGTATAGAAAAGTAACACAATCGATGCATAGTTTTGACTCATTAACTTTATTGAAAACAAATATTAATTTACTAGTATGATAGTTCTAAAACTACATTTTCTCCCCAAGTCACAAAATTAATTTGACTTATATATAAAAATATCATATTACCACTTGTTTTCTTATTTTACATATTTTGAATTAATAATTGAAAAAATTTAGGGAAATATCATATCTAAGAAAATATTTTATTCATATACTTCATCAGTTCACGAATAATAGTCTTGTTTGACTTGGCGCATATTTTTATACAAGGTAAAAAATGATAGTATAATCTTAAAAAGTAAATGTGTTTTCTTTTCTTTAGTGACTACAAGGCCAGCAATGGTGAAATTATACGTTTTACTACATTGAAAAGAGAAGTGAATTATCATTCATGTACAGACGGAGTATATTATTATGCAACCAATTTTTCAAGTTATTAAAAATTAGAGAATGAGTGTTACATTTGCCATTTTAGACAAAAAGAAAATCATTTTATATTAAATCAATGTTGTCTTTATTAATTGTTTTTCAATTTTATCCCTATAAATTATTTAACATATTAATTTTTTGAGTATTTCAACAAAGGGTAATATGGTAAAATATTAATATTTTTTTATCAAATAAAATTATTAAATATTTTTTTTAATTCTTGTATCATAATCTTAAACGATTGTTAATATGAAAATGATGAAATATTATGACAATTATATGACATTTTAGCTGACTTTCTTATTGCCCCAAAGACTGTAGACTGGCGAAGTGAAAAAACTAATGGGTGAATGACAACAATAGTCCCCATTGTCTGAGGAAAAATTCAATTCGGTTCCATAGTTTTGATTGCAAGACTATTGGTGCTATTAGTTTGAATAAGATATAACGATGGTCCCTAATTTGGACAGTTATCGCTTTTTGACAGACTTTTTTTTTCATAGGTGATATGTAAAGGAAAAAAATTTGTAAAATAATACCTTTTATTATAATTTAATATTTTACAATCATGCCACATAAGTTATACAAATAAAATATGAAAATTCAGAGCATTAACATGCATTCTTCTAACATCTTTCCTAAATTTGGGACCATTGCTATATCTTATTCAAACTAGAGGGACCAATAGTGTTCAATCGAAACTATGAAAACCAAATTGAAATTTTCATCAAAACATGGGGACTATTGCTGTCATTAACCCTAAACTTTTTTTTTTTTGAAAGATGTGGTTTCCGTCGGCTTGCACCGTCTGACTAATTCACAGGATGCAGTGCTTCGTACCTACGATAATTCCCAACACGGACCAGGACTCAGCCTAGCAAGCTACGGGGTGTGGCCCCAAGTGCGCCACATGCAAATCGAACTCCCAACCTCATGCACGAAGTCATAAGTACTGATCATTCGACTACTATGCCGACCCATTGAGATTAACATTCACCCTAAACTAATGAACATTTAAACCATATCAATAATGGTGTAATTTAAGAAATCATAGGGAATATTTTGAAATCGTCAGAAACCTCAGGAGGCAAAGTGTAATTTACCCATAAATAAATAGATGCCCCCTCCTACGTGGCATTTCCAGAACCCCACCCAACTGATGAACGACGATCATCAAGCGAGGAGAGAGAAAGAGGGAGAGGGAGAGGGAGAGATGGCAGCCATGGACGGCGTCGCTGTGGCGGCGCTCCGATCAGTCCTCCGCCGGGTCCAGGTGGCGGCGGAGAGGTCCGGACGGGCGGCGGAGAGGGTGAGAGTGGTGGCGGTTAGCAAGACGAAGCCCGTCTCTCTCATCCGGGAGGTGTACGACGCCGGCCACCGCTGCTTCGGCGAGAATTATGTACAAGAGATCGTCGAAAAAGCACCTCAGGTCCTATTAATCTCTCTATGTATATTAATTTGAAATTTATTAGTTTTTGTTTATGTTGTTAATTGGCTATTGGAATTACCGATTTGGTTTTTAATATATTCGTGCTTGTTTTGGCGCAGCCTTTTTATATGCAAAAAAAGAAATAGGGTGATTCTATTAGGACCAACTGTTTGATACCGGCATTATTTTTTTATCTCTGTTTACAGTCACACAAGGATCAATTTTGTTAGAGTTGAATATAATGAAAATATTCGACTCCAATAAAGTCGATCCTAACCTTCAGCTTTCCCAGAGTCAAATGTGTATTCAGTACTTTTGACTTTACCAAAGTCGATCCTATGTGTGCACCGTAAAAAAAAAAAATTCAATACAAAAATGTGGTGCCGTTAACAAACAATGTGGTAACAAATAATGTGGTCCCAATTGAATCACCCAAGAAATATAATGGTGAAATAAATAAATAAAAATTTTAAAATATATATTTCTCCCCTAGAATACCAATTTTTTATAGAAATTGCACATGGCTATCTTTACCCACAAAACCTTATAATTTTACAATATTACTATATGCACAATATATGTATGTACATCTAGCAGAGGGAGAGCAAGATAATTAAAAAGAGGAAATTTTATTAGAGAAATGGGCTAGAGAAAGTTTCTAAGCCCGGAAATTCACTGTAGCAACTCATTTTCATTTGAGAAATCAATTTCTGGATGGGAAATACTGTTTTGCAACATTAATGGACATGATTTCTAGAAACGGAAATTAAATGAAGCCTTTAGACAGTCCAGTACACAAAGCACTGGAGGGTCTAATGTACGCAGCTTTACCCTTATTTCTAGAAAGGTTGTTTCCAAAGGTACGAACCCGTAACCCACAAGTTGCAATAGAAGAGCGCATGACCCTAACTTATAAAAATTCAAGTTAGGGTTTTAAACACCACCAATATTAATTTCATAAGATGCCGGCATAGAGTAACTGTGATAATCAGATGACATGTAAACAATAAAAAAAATTAGCCTTTTGTCTTGTGTTTTTGCATGAAAAAGAAAATGTGTTTTTAATGGTTTGGAATGAAATGCAGCTACCAGGAGATATAGAGTGGCACTTTATTGGGAACTTGCAGAGTAACAAAGTGAAGCCTTTGCTGAGTATGTCTTCTTCTTCTGATCTTTTTCCTTCTTACTTGGTATTCTGAATGCATATAAATGTCCTTTCTGCCTTCGCTTAATAAAATATAATAGTGGGGACAAAGTGAAACCTTGCTTTGATTCTTGTTGATTTGATTTGATTTGATTTGATCGGATCATGATAACAAGATATATGAATGGCATGTTTGACATTTTGATGAATGGACTTGGAAATTGAAATGGCATGTAACCACAGGAAGATATTATGCCGCCGTGATTTTTTGATGAACTTTCTTCTCATTGTATTACAAATGATTTTCTAAGATCAGTTTTTCTGGATTCTTGTTTCTGGAATTGGTAACATTTGATGAACTTGTGAAGTACGACACTTTTGAAGGAAAAATTTTTTGAGCCTTTGAACTTGGTGAAAGGTAGTCTTAATGAAGAAAATGTGAACTTGAAAATTTGTGTTGTCGTTATTGTCTATTGATTATTCTACGGGTATCTGTTTCGTCTTGTACTTCTGCTTTTTGCTGCTCAATTTTGTTAAAGAATAAGTCGTGGTAATTGGCTATTTTTGACTACTGTTTATGGATATGCGTATAAGTGCATTTATTCCTTGCTTTATCATACAGCTGGTGTACCAAATCTTGCAATGGTGGAGACCGTGGATGATGAGAAGGTAATCATCAGCTCCGTTATTATGTTCTAAAAGTTGAATATGAGCTTTCCAGTGATTGAACTTTTAGATTAATTTTTTGTTCTAATCGAGTGCTACGAATTAATGAAAAAGATGTATTATAAGCACGTATACTTGGAGTCTTGTAATTTAAAACTGATTTTCATATATTTGCCGTGTCTCTTATAGATTGCAAATCATCTTAATCGTGTGGTGGCAAACATTGGAAGAGAACCTCTGAAAGTTTTGGTCCAAGTGAATACCAGTGGAGAAGAATGTGAGTGTGACCATTACCCTAAAAATAGTCAGAGTGTAGTTATTTTAAAGTTCTATGAAAGTAATGAAACCTTTTGATTTATTTACACGTAGCGAAATCTGGAGTTGAACCATCTGGCTGTGTAGAACTTGTGAAACATATTACTTCTGCTTGTCCAAATCTCAAATTTTGTGGCCTAATGACGATAGGAATGCCAGACTATACTTCAACACCTGAAAACTTTAAGGTATGGATTCCACTTGTATTAAAATCATTCATATTTGACATTATTATCCTTTCAAAATTCTGACTACTGATATTGAATTGGTATCAGACATTAGAAAATTGTAGAATCACGGTTTGTGAAGTCCTTGGAATAGCAAAAGAGCACTGTGAGCTGTCGATGGGAATGTCTGGTGACTTTGAGCTAGCTGTAAGTGAACTTTTTGTGCTCACCTTGGGCTTGATTACTTTGGGATTATCAAATTATTTTGCTGGACTTCTTCTTTTCTTTATGTAAAGAAAGGGAAGAGAAATGATGAGGAGATTAAAAAAAATTTGAGTATCCGTGAATTCTTTTCCTTTAAAGGCATGTGCCTTGAACAAAGGGGTTACCCCTTTTGAATTCGCGCAACGAAGGGATACTGAAATTGGGTTCTTAATGCTAAGTACTTGCAAGGGTTTTACATAGCAAATGGTGGGAGTAAAAAATATATTTTCCTTAATGTTCATGTGTTTTTGAGGAGATTTTTTTTTCCCCATTATATTTTCATCTGTCAAATCCTTGTGTCAAACGTGGATATGTTGATTATGATACTAATGACCTGGGAATGGTAGGCGAATGCATGACTAGTGAACTTACGGGGTAACTTTATGCAGGTTGAAATGGGCAGTACCAATATTAGAGTTGGATCCACCATATTCGGAGCAAGAGAATACCCCAAAACACAATGAAACCAGCAAGAGCACGCTTACATGCTAAATTTTATGTTTCTAATATTGTCAAGAAGCAAGCTTCTAGTGGTGTTGCATAATGTGTGGGGGTCTCACTTCGTCGGCTTATGCACATCGGTCAGTGTTTAGTCTACCGGGTCTAAGTCCTGCAATTGAATTGGAACTGTAATATTTTTGCCGATTTAGTCTTAAAAGTGACATTTTTGCTGGTCTGGCTAATCACTTGTTTCATCCTGATAAGCAATTGTCGAGAAGAGCACTGTTGTTCCAGAGGTGTAACTGTAGTTTATACATCTCATAATTGTCAAACAAGGATATATGCATCTGAAGCTTAGCGGTTAATTTGAGTAATTATCATTTTATCTCCTAGTTTATGCTTCCATGTGTGCTTTACTCGGCTAAAAGCTATAGTACCCGTATGAGCCAGCCATCTCAAGAAGTGGCGGGCACCCCGAATCTATGACTAATGGAAACCATCATAATTTGCCAGCGGCATGTTGAGCTCGAGTGAGTTGTAACAAGTTAAAGTGGGTCGAGTACATTCGCCATAATCATATCTTGTGCTAAACATCGGGGATGTCCTGTTACATGGATGTGAAAGAATTATACTTATTCCACTACTTGTTCAATTCTATTCTTCTACATCCCCATTCCCCAAAGTTGGTCCCACTAGATCAACTTTTGTGTTACGAGTTAGGGATTTTTTTTTTTTTTTTAGTTTTAATTTTATTAATTACAAAAAAAAAAAAGAATATACAATTACGTACAAGACGACATCTATCTAACCAACGCTACAGTTCTATCCAGAATGAATTACAATGGGTCCTAGTTAGGGTCAGTGATCAGGATTCATCCCTACGACCTTGAGAAGAGAAAACATGCAGCACAATACAAAAAAAAATCCGATTCTAAAGAGTTAGGTCCCTGAAACTCCTAACTGAGTAATAACGTATAATGACAATAAATTCAGACACAAAAATATTTATGTCGGCCAATAGAATAAAGGTGGATTCCACTATATATCTTACAACTATCAATTCATATTTTAGTACAGTGTGAGTACAAACAGATAAAAACTCATTCGAACGAAGCAATATGTTGGTCTACTAAAACCCACCAATAAAAAAAAATCGAGGAAAAAAAAAAAAGTGAAGGAAATTTGGCTTAAATATATAGCAGTCTCACACCCTACCCCCTTACCGTTTACTGACAGTATGAGTAGCATCCACAGACGTCGATGAGGAAGTAGCAAGAAACCGACCGTATCTAAGATCGCCAATCCACGGCGGCTTAGGTTCGAAGGTGGAAACAAGAAAGATCAAATCTTAGTTGGAAAGAGAAGGGGGAGACCAAATTGAGCCAATAATTTTTAAAATTTGCTTTTAAAATTGTTTTTGAAAGTTGATTATATAAACGGGTATAATCCCAGTATATATTAAATAAATTCTAAAAATTACTTTAATAAGTAGGGTAATATTTGTTAAAATGATACTTTTATTGTTAAAAAACAAAAGCAAACATGTATAGAGAATGTAATAAATATAATTAAAATTATTTGGGTAATTAATGATAGAAAAAATATGAACAGCTTTTGAAAGTACCTGTAAATTTACTTTTAAAAGCACTCTTAAAAAAATAGAAGTAAAATTTAAAAGATAAGTAATTTAGAATTCACCAAATAATACAAACTACAATTTTTCTTTATAAAAAAAACATCATTGAACAGTAATCCTAAATTGGACCTTAAACTGTAATTGATGACAATTGTCCTATCTTCTTAGGTATACCCATTCCTGTAATTTTTTAACAAATGCCCGCTCAATGATGAATTCCAACCGGAATTGACTCTAGCACGATTTTAAATGCGTTGCATTAAATATATTCATGATTACTGATATATATGACGGTTAGTTGGTCTTTAACTTGTTCAACTCATAAGAAAGAAAGTGGAAGTTAAACACACTAACACAATTTTAAGAAGTCCAAAGACAGTGGCGGACTCAGGATTCACGAACAAAAAAAACTGAATCCATTTGAGCTATACAAAAAGTTAAAAATTCAGATGAACTATCTAAAGGCAAAATAATTTTTCTAAAATTTTTTTATAGATATTTTAGAAGAATTTCAGAGGTCAGAGGAGATCGTGACCCCTCCCAATTCTCCTCCTCGATCCGTTTATCACCAGAGATAAAGTAAGAATATACAATATAAGATAACTGTGTTGGACGATACAAATGAGATAGCTCCCTCATTTATACCTAAAGGGTTGTAGTCCTTTCTATGTCCAAAACTCTCCTATAATGTTTTAGGACACTCCTAGAATATTATAGGATTTTTTCGAATTATCTATATACTTCTATTATATTCCATGACATTCTATATAACTCTAAAACATCCCGTATATATCTAGAAAGTACAAGAATACAATGGAAAAGTTCGAAATATTCTAGATCCAATCCGTCCAATGACATTCTAGAAGGTCCTGAAATGTCCGAACCTCGTACAGTCCATGTCTTGAAGAAGTAGAAATGTCAATCCATAACATATAGCATGTCTTTATCATTTGCCCAGATAATATGCATGAAGCAATTGATTGTTCCTGCAACTTAATGCATCGTCCAGAGTTGTAGTCGCAAATGTGATAGCTCGCCTGCATTACTCCATCCTGCCACACACAATCAGTCTACACATTCCGTGAACGAGTTACAAAATAAAAAAATATTTGAAAGTACAGCTTGTTTATTTAACAAAATAATTTAATTTATTAAAAATTAATTACATCTTTTGCGCATACAATAGCAAGATTTGGACGTTATTGGCATAATACTGAACTTGAGGTGAGACCATCTCAACTATGGATTTTGATATAAATAAATTGAAAACAGTATTGGATTAGTTTTAATGACTAACTATAGTGAGTTAGTATCTTAAGCACTCTCATATTTTGTGTACGGATACCTATTCCATAAAAAATAAATGCAAAAAAAAGTGCACTAAAATAAAGTGATGTCATTTTAGTAACTATACACATACAGAATCGTTGGGGAATTTCTCATTCCCAAAACACAATATAAAATTTATTGTCTTACAAAAATTCTATCCAACAATTAATTCCATTGTTGCATGTAGTAAGATGAATTTTAATTCGTTCATATGATCATAATTGTCCTTGGAATTAAAGGAGCTAAATAGAGATCTAGATCTAGCAAACACTTGTATAGATGAGCAAGCCATGTGCAAGCGTTCTACAAAAAGCAAATATATATAAGACTATAAATTAAATAAATGGCAAATACGTGAGGGTGGACTAATGCAATGTGCGCCAATAATGTGTTCGTTATCTACAACAGCTATTATATATATATATTTTTTACCTAATCAATCAATTATGTTATACTAAGACGTGTCACCAATTATGTAACCACCACATTCACTATCACTACCATATTGTTTTTTCAAGGCTCAATATTGACTATCCCTTACATTAGTCACGTCAAAAATCTAAACGAACATATGCATGTTTGAACTCATCGACTAAACAATAAAAACATAAACAGTAGCATGATAATTTAGGGTTCATGTAAATTAAAAGATAACTAGGACAATGTAATGGACATACGCATGTACGAACTATAAATCTGCTAAAAGTACTTTAACAAGTTCTATAATTTTAAAAATCTCACTAAATGTGTACTTTACCGGTCTTTCCTACACACATAAGTTAAGAGTTTCGCCACTATTTTTTGCTCTTAACAATCCGCTCCTCATCCTATGGTTGTAAGTTAAACCAACTTATGCAAACCGGACTGTATGTAGATGCTTGTTTTAGCTCAAGTCACGGGATATGAGAGCAAAAACGCACTTTTGAGGATTTGAATTTGCTTTAGAATCCATGTTTGGAAAAAAAAATCCTTTTTAATAACAACCGCAATAGTTATTTTTAAAATTTAATATCGCTAGGGGAATCCAATAGAATAAATTGTACCGTTCCAATTAATAGGAGGGAGGGAGGGATTGCCACCGCTTGTACGTCCTGCTTATTGTTGGTTCGTTAGTCGCCATCTCATGATTATATCTTATAACTTTTGTGTCGCTATTATGCATTAATGCTCTGATATTAAGCACTTTTAGCAATGGTCTAAAATTAAAATCTTCCACCATTCCATCCATAATTAGTGGTCCAGTTGATTACGTGGGACAGAGTCATATTCCCCATATAGTCCCACCACAAAAGATAATCCATGACCCGTTGGCAATATATATATATACATATATAGATTCATTGCACTCGTGGTGCACATACTTTCAACCAAAATTCTATTTGGTCCTCATTGTTTCTATTGAAACATTAATGGTCTAACTTTTTTAACGAAAAATTGATTGGTCCTATTATTGATGTGAAACCATTTCAAACGATGAAAATCATATCAAGTTACTAATATAAGATTTATATAGAGGTGGTTTAGTCTCCTTGCGATCATTTACGTAAGTGGTGTTTTCTACTTTGCACACTTTAGTGTTTTTAATGTGAGAATAAAACTATAGAAATGATCGAACGTAACAAAATTTGGGGACTAAATATGTAACTTTTTCAAAACATGGGTTACTACTTTCTCAAGTGAAACTATGGGAATCAAATTTAATTTTTGTTGAAACCAGTGGGCATAAGTGTAATTCACCCTAAGTATAAATATGTATACAAACTATATATGGGGCATAGGCAGTTGGGAACATAATCTAAGGTAATCGAAGGTTGCCGACTTTTTTCATGGCCAGCCTTAAAAAGTGAGGAAAAGATGTGAAAAAAACAGCCAAAAAAAAAAAAAAAAGAAAGATGAGAGCATAATTTAAGCTTAATGTTCACTCAAAGATCATATAGCACACACTGTGTATATGTATATATATGTATTACATATAGTCCACACCCACCTGGATGGCACTCACGGCTTTGTTTTCTATGCACAAACATGTTTGGAGTCAAATTATTGTATTCTCACGCCAGTAATAGTCATCTAATCATCAAAAGCATTCACTTTTTGCACATCATATGGGGTCACTTAATCGTTACTCTTTGGAAAATTTACATTAGTTGATCTTTTTTACTTACTAGTAAATTTTATGAAAAAAATTGATGATTTTACTGTTGTTATGGGAGCAAATGTGCCTATATATGTAATGCAGGAGTGAATTGGCTCAATTGTTCCATATTTAGTTTATGCCGAAATTGACATTGGTGGTATTTAAAGTGCTAATTTGAATTTCTATAAGTTAAAGTCATGCACTTCTTTATTACGACTTGTAGGTTATATATTCGTCTCGTTGGAAATAACCTTTTTATAAATAAGGGTAAAAACACGTACACAAGACCCTTACAAATTTCGCAATGGAGAATTTTGTGCCCTAATTCGTCGATATATAAACATATATGTGTGTGTATTTTTTGCTTCATGAATTGTAAGTATGGTTGTTAATCTACTTCAACTAATCTCCTAGGGTTTACTTTCAATGTGAATTAATTAACTACCTACAAATTGTGTACCTTATGATAAATAAGAGAATTTCGTGTGATATTTAGAATATAATATTGGGGAAACTAGCAAGTGTGTGCTAGTGAGTAGTGTCAAGGCTAATGGCTAAAGTTACTCTATTTAATACAAAAATCACTTGCGCTCGGTATGGTTTCTACACACTTCCTTTTGGCCCATATATATTATAGTGCGTATGTATGTATATGTATCGGCTAATTATTTGTGTGAAGATGTTAGAATCATGAAGACACAACCAAACATCACATGAGAAATTAAGGGATTATACTTTAAATTAGCCCCCTCAAGTCCACTAATGAGCAAACATTGTGGGTCCTGAAACCTAGTCATATTACGAGGTTTGCTCAACCGATATCCACCTACATCAATATACAAATGTGTATATAACACTATATATGCACTGGGAAAATTATAATACAAATTTAGTTGTACTGATTTTTCTCCTTATCCAACTCCAAATCGAGAGACAAACTTTGTTGGATAGATCTTTGTTTGAAGTTGTATATCACCTATAGTCCTATCTAGCTAATTGTTTTTACATAACCTCCTTTTAATGTTTTTTCCAATCATCAATACAACTTACAGGGAAATTTTGGTTAACTATTCAATATATGGATAATTAGATGAACAACAAGAGAAGCCTCAATATTTAGAAAATTATGCGGAAACAAGAGTCAACCAAAGTTATCGGTTAGTTAACAAATCGAAACCCACCCCTATAATGTTCAAATCGGAATATGAAGAGCTTAGTTAGGATTTCGACTTGTGTTCTCAAAAGTCAATTGCATTCCTTTTACACTAGAAGAATTTAGATTCGTATCTCGGCTATGTACCATCTTTTTAAAAGAAGAGTTGTAAATTTTTGAATAATCGTATCAACAGTTTTCTTGTTGTAGTTCCATAAAATAATTTATCAATTCAATGAAAAAATATATACTTTTTCCCCTGTAATAAAGTACTAAATTGCCATAGAGAAAGTATTGCGAAGACACAATCATTTGAGTGTTAACCGTTCATCGCGTAGGTGCTAACAATCGTGTATATAAAACGTTCGCAACAACACTAAGTTACCTATTTTCACCAAATAATAATTTCCATATTTATCGACAGATCAATTGTATGATTATAGCCACCAATTCGTAGAGATAGATATAGCGTTATTCTTGTTATGATCATAAAATTTATAGCATGTAAAAGAAATTTTTAATATACATTTATATATAAAATAACAACATGATAAGTAACGTACATAATCCAACAACAAGATTTACAAACTCTAATTTTAAATTATTTGAAGGTTAAGGATTCAATTTACCAATTTTGTTTCTTTGGATAAATTACACTTTGCCTCATGAGGTTTCTTAATATTGAGAATACCCTATCATGTATCTTAAATTACATTTTCCCCTCAAGTGGCAATAAAATTTGTACGTAGAAAGACCATATTACCTCTAATTTTTCCTCTTATTCATTTGCTTTGAAACTAATAATTGGAATAATTTTAGAAAAAAACTTTCATCTTTAAAGAAATATTTTACTTATATATTTATATACTGTGACTATTTTTTATAACTAGTCGTCAATTTACTATAATCTTTCTCTTTTATTCTGACTTGGGGCAAGCCATATGTCATAAAACACATAAGTAAAATTAAATATGTTAATCATATATATATATATATATATATATATTTATAACAATTTATTTTTTAATAAGCAAAAAAAATTATAAAAATGGGTGCTAGTGAAGGTGTATATTGGTAATTTTGTGTATCTTTTGTCCCCAAAAACTTACAAGCAAAAAAGTGTAATTTCTGAAACTCGTAGGTGCAAAGTGTAAATTACTTATAAATTAAGTTGAATGAAATTGTTCAGGTCCGCGAGAAGAAACAACGGGTAAGGCACGCGCCGTCTAACGCCGGCGGTGCACACTACATATAGAAAAAAATAATAATAAACGGAAAATGACAAGCCGAAAAAATAGAGTATTATATTTTTAGTGATAGAAAGCGACGTCGTTGGATAAACAGCAGTGAAAAAGTGGACAGGTGAACCTGCCAAATCTGCAGTCCTACAACCATGCCACGTCATCGAATTGCAGATACTTTGCTCACTTCGACAAGTAATGTATCAAAAATGGGGTAAAGACATTATTATTTAAAAATGTGCATGGGTAAGTAGTAATAATATAAATTATTTTTGTAAATTTTTATTATAAAATTTTATTTTTGTAACTAAAAATTTAACCCACTCGCAAGAGCGAGAAACTTATCTTCCTCAAAAATGTGTCTACAGTACTATCATTATTAACCTGCCCCAAAATCACTTTGTTGTTCCTTTTCCCCATTTTTGTTCACGCTTTTTGTTTGATATATATATATATATATATATATATATACCGTCCTTTGAAAAATCTTTTCTTTAGAGCCCACTTGGTGAGGGAGACTAGACTAATAGTTACATTTTATTTTTGTAACATCTAAAAATAATTGTATATTTTTTATTATGGTGCATTTTAATTATTACAGAAAATTTTAATAACTTGTCACTATTATTTTTTACTAATTATTAATAACTAGAATAAGACAAAAAATTTACTAAGTTTAGATTTGGTTATATGTTCTGTATTTTGAATTTTAAAATATATTTTCACTTTATTTAAAATTATGTGTCCAATGACACCGTATAATTATTTATGAAGGGGGAAATGACTTATGTAAACTAATTGGATTCGTAGGGTTGATTAAGTTGTATTATCTGAATTGAGATTGAAAAAAACATGATAAGTGATAAATTACCTGAAAATTAGCAGTAGAAATTGTCAAAATTAGTTTATGAGGATACTTGAACTAAGCTTGAGCTTTCCTTTCTTAGATGAATCTCAATTATACGATTCACGGGTTCAAATGACGATTTTAAACTTTTTGATTGCGACAACCAATCCTATTCTTTTTTGGGATAAAACTTATTTAATTTTGATATATTACAAATTTTGTGCAATTGTGTTACTAATCTTGTTTAAGATTTTATAAGGCATGTGCAAAATGACCTTATGTCTAATTCCGTGTTTGTATCTGTGTTTTCTCTCGTTTCTTGTCTAAGCAAGATGCAGTTATGTCTTAACACATTTGTAAGTTTCGGTACTAAACTTTTAATTATAATGATTGTAATAGGATAGCTTGGCACCTGTAATTGATAATCCGTACTTACAATGACCCTGCACAATTGATTTGCAGAGTGGGATTGGTAGCGAGAGTAAAAATGGAAACGTGAGAACGTTGGATCTATAGTTCAAAAAATAGCGAGAGTATAAACGTCTCTTATACACGACCACACTTCACTCTATATATCATAATCGCTGGAAAGTAGCAGAAAATTTATATTCAAAATCTGCTAATAGCATATACGTATATTATCAAAAATTAATTACGTTTTACTATGTAGGTTGGAGCTGTAATTACAAGATTTGTTTTCTGAATCTCGTTATATCCAAATCCAAACTGAATGTATTTCAGAAGAACCGTTGTGACTTCGATTTTCTATTGTATTATCCGTAATACTTTGCTCCTAATGAGATGATGGACTCTCAATGTATCTAACAGAAAAATAAAATATTTGTTTTCTTTGCTTTAAATCTGATTTTTTTATCTGCTTTAAATTTGATTTTTTTTATCTGCTTTTTTCTATCATCGCAAGCGTATTTATGTAGGCTACAGTATGGACCTAATTTTGAATATTTGAAAAGTTATCCTATA
>MKEJ01051775.1:0-11113 GCA_001753735.1 Embelia ribes | reverse complement strand
AGGTCATTAGCAGTCTATTAAACCAACATGAATGGCCATCATATCAACAATTTCCTTTACTTTTTCCTATGGTCGAGATGTTATCAGTTATATCATCAAACCTTCTCACCAAAACGTCATTCAAAGTTTCTAGGCTCGCATACAGGACTAGAATTGAAGTGTGTCCATCGCTTCTTGGAATTTCAAAAGTCAAAATGGGCTTATAGCTACAAATAAACCACATACATGTCAATTATAAGCTTGTCCGTCAATATTAGTCGATTGACAAGGGTAAATCTGTCAACCTATTAGTTAAAGTTTGGTTAAAAACTTAAATTGTCAAGGTTTAAAATGGTCACATTACCTCTATTTCACCCAAAGAATGTCAGAAATATGCTAACATGCAACTAGATTCTCTAGACTCTTAGCTAGAAATTGGGTATCTTGTCTAATGAAACCTACTCAAAGCCGAACAATCATTGCTATCAAATACATTTACACCAAATTAGGCCTTTGCATATAGAATAAAACCAACTTAGAATTGAATTCCAACAATCTAGGTGGTGAGATTCTTACCAAATATCGTATAGGAAGTCATAGGTTTCATCATAGAGCTCTCGATAGTTTGGTTTTATCTTAAAGTGGCAAGGTTTGACTAGCACTATCAATTTTCTCATTATCTCTCACTCTACACTGGTTTCAAGAGTGAAAATGTGCCTGGGTTTATGGCTTAAGGTTTTATGTACAGATGGAGAAGGGTTGGGTCACGTGCTGTTCATCATTTTTTAAAAACTCTGTGTTGGTAATCAGTCAACTGATACATTTAACAATTGACTAATTTGTCTCTATTTTGAATGGTCAACTCTAGTCAAATTCTGGTCAACTATTGGTCAATTTAGGTCAAATCCTAGGCCAAAGTTCCAAGGCTTTAAAATATATAGGATGGATATCATTGAGAAGTTTGGAAAAAAAAATTATAAAAGACTGAATGCATAGGATAATGTTGAGGAGAATTCAAGTGAAAGTAGCTGGAATATGTGTGATATGAGAGACTTGGAGATGTTTGTTTTGTGTTAAAATATGGAGATGTTTGATGGAATAGATTGTGGTGTTCTATGAGTGTGGAAGTCAAGTAGTAGCATTTAATGAAGATTGAGTGGGAGTTATAGATATGTATGTGATGCTAGTGTTTCGGGATTCTTTGATTATAGAGAAAAGAAATACTAAAATACTTTAGATGATGAGTGGAGATGAATTTTTGTGTGGAGAATATAACTATAAAGACCTATTGTTTGAGTACCTGGAATTATTCTCGAGTATGCCTTGAACTTCAAAGACAAAGTATATTTTTTGGGAGAAAAGTTGTAAGGCCTCATTTCTTTTTTTATATGTTTGATGTTGGAGTGATTTTTTGGTGAATAGAAGTCTTAAAAACTAACTTTCGTTGAATGACAACTTTTGTACAACTATTTGGTATTTTGATCATAACGTTTACACCAAAGGTTCAATGAAATCCTATAATATATGTTTGGAAAGGAAATTGAATTATCTACAACTTTTATGCTTTGAGTAAAAGCCAATTTGAAGTGTAAGAGGGTCAAAAGAGGGGCCAAACACATTGTATCAAATCTATTGGCTGGGACCATCAATAGTCACCTAATGACTGTCAACATATAGCCAACTCCAGAAGTGATGTTGTTCCAAGGACCATTGACAATCAAGAGTTACCTTTGATAGCCAATCCCCAAAAATTTGTTTCATGATAAATTATATTTTCTCGAAACCCAATCATCTGGAACATACGTTTGTATTATTTAAACATATATAGAGAACGATAGAGAGAAAGAAGGGTCCTTGGAGCCAAATCTATCAAATCCAAGTGGTGAATTACTCCGCTCAACAATCTAAGGGAGGATTCGAGATCTACTCTTTATTCTCTCCTTCGTGAGTTAAGTTTTTCCCTGAATACGTTCATACTCATTTTTAATCCTAATCAATCAAAAATGTTTTTATTGATTGATTGAGGCTTGAATAGTCTAATTATGTCGAATTCTCAATTATTTATTCATAAGTTTCTACTTTTTGTCTATTTTTTCCTGGTGGTGAATTCTAGAGTATTTCCTAAAATTTTCCGAGGGAATTTTTGCATTTGCTTAAGGTACATTGCAGATCAAGAATTCAATTACAAAGAAATTCAGATACTTAGATTGGTTAGCCATGTTTATTGAGGAACTATTAAAATTGATGTCATGTATTGTCATATCATAATTGGAATTTATTGAATTACATGTCGATTGAAATTAATTAGGTATAAATTCACGAATATTGAGGAATTGTTGATTATTAGCTATTGTTGCTGTGACATTGTTGGATTTAATTATTGTGTGAATTTGGTTATTAGTTATATACATTTGGAACTACAATGTTTCTAGCCAATTAAATGATGAGATTGACGTGGATGTTGTTTGTCTTATGGATGTGGTCGGTATTGCTGTAGGCCTTGGGAGTACATTTATTTCAAGGTATATCACAGTAGTCATTGGTCTTGGGAGTATGCTTATTCCAAGATTTGATTGATTGTCACTAGCCATAGGAATACATATATTTCATGGTTGTCATGTGGTGCTAAATCATTCGGGAGTACATATCAATTTCGGTGGTTTTATACTAACCTTGAGCCGGTTCCATAGGAACTCAGGATAACAAAGGCTATCTACAAGTCTTTACCTGTAAAGCCTCGGGAGACACTTATTCTAAGCTCCCGGTTATGTCAGTCAAGTCGATGATTTATATTTTTTTTTTATCGATTGACATGCAATATTTTATGTCGTTTGTCATTGGATGTGCATGTAAGGATATTTGGATTGTATTTATTTTTAACTATTGTCATTACCGTTATTTATTTGGAATTGCATTTATTTCTTACTCGTACCTGCTTGGTTGTATTTTTGCACTTTTGTTTTCTATAAAACGTCAAGTAGAATTAGGTGTCGGAGGTCCACTGAACCAAGTTTAGGATGAAGACAAAGCTCAGTGGGGTGTCAATATTTTATATTATTTTTTAATATTTTTAGATAGTTGTAGGCCGTTAGTAGAATTTATTTTTTATTGACGTGTTAATAAAGATATAAATGGCTAAAACATGATAATAAGGCCTATTTAAATTTGTTCATACATTGTCATTTTGAGATATTTCATTAGTAAAGAGATTTGTTTATGGAATATTTGTTTTTCATAATGATTGATAGTGTATCGTGTACTATTAGATGAGTGATTGTGGCGTGTTCAGGATGTAACGAATGGGAGTGTTATGCATTATATAATTCTAAATTGATAATTGTGAAACATTATATTTTTCATCATTTTCTTATCGATAAAAATATTAGATTCAGTAAATTTCTTTCGACATGCTTGTCATTAATTTTTTTACTCATTTAGTTAGTGAAAAAACTATTATTTGTCAATTATCTAACTAATTTACTATGTACATAAAATGAATAATTAAGCATAATTAAGCATTCTTTCTACTAATCATAATTAATCATAATCAAGTATTCCCACTTAATTATCTAACTAGTTTCTATATTTATATAGAAACAAATAGTCATAATTAAATATATATCCATAAAAAAATAAAAAACAATTATCCAAGATTTTCATCATCTACGACCCATGGCGCGTAAAATAATAATATACTTCATTATAAGCCTAATCCAACAGCTATTGTGCCTACAGTAAGTAATTTCCCTTATTTTGAAGAGGAGGTTTATTTATTCTATCTATGAATAAAAGAAAAGAAAGATATGCAAAATATCCAGATAATAAATGCACTTTTTCATTAAGCCTAGAACTAGAATTTGGGGAGAGAAACAAGATGTTGATTGCAGGGACGGAGGTAGAGGGAGTAAGGTGGGCAATTGCTCCTCTGGGTTTTACAGAGAGGGATGTTGCGGCAAAAAACAACAGCAGGATCCTGCTGCTCAATTTTGAGCCGCGGGATCTTAATCTAATGGTTCAAATTTTTTAAATTTATCATTTATAAAATAAATAAATAATATTGTAAAAAAAATCTGAACCATTGGATCAAGATCCTGCGATTCAAAATTGAGCAGCAGGATCCTGCTACCTTATTTTTGGCCCAACATCCCTGCTCCCCCAATAAAGAGCCTCACTTAATGATCCCATCACACTTTCCAATATGACACATCAGTGTCACATCAGCATAACTCTTAGATAAGTGCCTCAACACATTTTCTTCTTCAATATAAGAATCTTCGCTCTTCAATCCTCAACTATTATTTTTATGATTTTAAGTATTTTTTATGTCTAATAACAATAATAAATCAATAATTATTATAATTGAATAATAATTATAACCCTTAACCATTACCTTTTATGTTTATTATAAATATTATTATATTTATTATTTTTATTGTTGTTATCATTAATATTACAAAGTTACCAATATCATTATTATCTTTTTATATTTATTATAATAGTAACAGATATTAATCCACAAGTAAAAATAAAAAATCATAATAATAATGAAAAATTAATACCTGTCGAATACAAAAACATAAATAAAAACAAATCATAATAATTGCCAGAATAAAAGCAACATAACAATTTTCAATGACTAGCTAGTTGAAACCGATGCCAAATATTTTCAATTAAGTCTTATTGCAATTTTTGATGTACTTGCCAATTAATTTTTTACGTACTTGCCGATGCTGAAAAAATTTCTCAACCAAGTCCAATGATTAGGATCCATACTTTTTTTGAAATGTCCACCAATAAAATAAAAATTATTGGGAGAAAATGTACCATGAGAATTTGGATGTTGTTTGGAAATGTTGGATATGGTAAAATTATTTGTGTACAAATGTTGAAGAATAATGACGTATTTATAGAAAAAAAAATTGAATAGAAAGCCGTTACAAACGGCTAATTGAGGAAAGTTTAATTTAACTTCACACTGCCAATTTTTCCGTTGCCTAGAGGATAAATGAATTTTTATTTTTTTAATTGTAGAGAAAGTAGAGTTTAAAATGATTAAAGTAGGGTGGGACCCACAATTTTTTGATTTTCTCTTCTTGTGTTAGGTCCCCTTAAGGTCTCTCTCCAATGGGGCACAAGGACCATCAGCTGAGGGTCAAGGGGTAAAAACCCTCCATTGGAGGTGCTCTTATATATGGGCATTCCGATGGCTCGGCCTACTGGACCCATATTGGTTTTCCTGGATCATTAACTTAGCTGAGAATAATGAGAAGAAATTTCCATTTTGATTTTAGAGATTAAATTGAATTAATATGGTCTAATCCTTGGACTAATTAGAGTATGTGAATATACTTTGTGTTTGAAGATGGTAAGTTGGCCTCCAACATTTGTTCGATTTCCTTGTTGGACCCGGAGTAGAGAAGGCTACTTTTAAGACTTTAACCCTAAAGACTCGTGAGTCAAGTTGTCCCGAATTGTGTGTTGTTGTAGCCTGAGAGGTGAATTGGCTCAAGTTATACCCATGTGTTGTGCTATGAGAAAATTGAGAAAAATATGAAACTTAAGAATGGGAATTAATAGTGGTAACGAGTTTTACGGATGGACTTTCAATGATTTATGAGATCATGCACTTGTGCTATTTTACGAGTTAGAATTGTGAGCTCTAGAATAATTCAGATTATCTATATGCCTGTTTGAATATCATAATCTCTTGTGGTGGTAAACTTAATGCAAAATATTCTTACCGCATGTTTAAGTTCCTTTTGTTTGCTGTTGTTTTTTCTTTAGATAAACAAACAGAGAAAAATCTTGGCCTGTTTAACATATACACGTGGCTCAAAGTAAGCAAAGCTCACTCGAGTAGTATTTAGTTGGGACTTGGGAGTTGTTCATATGCATATTTTTAGACATGGTTATTTGGGGCATTTGGCTAAGAGTTGTTTAAGAATAAATTTCTGTTTTTTCAACAATGGGGAACTGTTTTATTCCCAAAATGTCTTGAGATTTATTCGAGGTACTGGAGAATATTTTGTTTTGAAATTTATTTATGGTATTTATGGAGGTTTGGCTGGTTTAGTCTTTCTCGTTGATGATTCTTTGAATCCTAAATGAATTAAATTTTCTCTATTCATAACCATACGTTGTTGGTGTCAATTGCTTGGGAGGATGTGAAATATGAGGAGTGACAATCCAAGTACTCAAACACATTAATTCATTACTTAATTGAAAAGAAGCTTAAAAGAGAGAGGAATGTCTTGCTCATTTAATACTGGTGCAAGTGTGAACATAACTTTTTTAGTTATAAAAATAAAATTTTATTTTTGAAGCTGAAAAAAAATTTTCTCACTATTACACCAGGATAAAATAAGTCTATGACACTCCTCTCCCCTCCAAAGTGAAATCTACAACCAACTTGGTAATTTCATTTTATTCAAAAAAAAAACATATGGAATTTCTTCTTGTGGTACTCCTTGCTAAACGTGTCAATGGGGTACAATCGGGAAATGGGTGAATAGTTTTGTTTTTTTTATTAAATTGGACGATATGACAAAAGATAAGGGGGGGAAATTGAACAGTGTTAGATAGGTGAAGTCCAAAAAGATATCAAAAGTTGAATTTAATAAAAGGAGGGTTTGTGTGGTAGAAAGGAAAGGGACCCCCATTCTATATCATAGACCCTAACACATTTCTCTTGTGGGGCCCCTCCCTTATTTCACCCCCCTTATAAGTGTCGTATGACTCATTGAGAAATGATTGAAAAGGGCTGGCAATGGTTGTTTCAGGTGTAGCTCTGAGTTAGCTGCATTCCTTAGTCTTTCCCTTTGCTTTGCAAACAACATCCTTATCCCTTTGCTATTATTCCTACAACATACTCTTTTCCTCACCTTACTATAAATAAAAGCATATAATAACAATTCAGTGTACAAGACTCTCGAAAAGTAAAAAAAAATGACTATTGAAGCCAATGTGAATTCTCCATTGTCGACCCCGTCCTCACCCTCCTCGGCCGGGTCAACTCAGTCACTCGCTGACTCATTCTCGGCCCAGCTCACACCGGTGATCGATGACCGCGACCCCAAGAAGATCAAACGGGGAAATAATAGCAAGCACCCGGTGTATCGCGGGGTCCGTATGAGGAACTGGGGGAAATGGGTGTCTGAAATACGTGAACCAAGGAAAAAATCTCGTATCTGGCTAGGTACCTTCCCCACCCCTGAGATGGCCGCCAGGGCTCACGATGTGGCGGCACTGAGCATTAAGGGAGGGAGCGCGGTCCTGAACTTCCCTGCCCTGGCTGGTTCCCTCCCCCGCCCCGCCACTTCATTGCCTAGGGACATTCAAGCCGCGGCTGCCAAGGCCGCGGCCATGGTCAACTTTGACAATTCTCCCCCAGAAGATTTGTCCGAGAAGCTCTCCAGTGCCTCGGATGAGTTGGGGGAGATAGTTGAGTTGCCAACGCTCGGGACGGGTTTCGACTCCGCCGAGATTACTAGTGACTTTGTCTACTTTGACACGTGGTGGCAGTGTGATGATGATTGGGAGAAATTCTCAGATCATATATTGGCGCTTGAGGGATTGACTTCAACTAATTTTGGGCCATATTAGTGGAACTAAGAACCACTTTAATGTTTGTAAAAACCCTCTAATCTCTTGTCCTCTTGTTTTTATTTGACTTGAGGCTGTCATAAGGCAGTTCTGGCCTTAAATATGTATGACCCAAATTTTTCAAACACCACGCTAACATCATCTTTTTGATGTGTTGACAAAATCCGAACATACATATTTGGGACATGGGCTATCTTATACCTTCCTTCGGTTCCATTTGTTGTCTTTGTGCTCTTGTTTATTCTCACTTTAGCCCTTTTGCTTTTTTCTTTGAAGGGCTAACGTTGTACTCTCTTTATCTTTTGTTCTTTTCTTTTTCGTTGTGATTCTAGTCTTGTGCAAAATATCTCATGGTAATCAATGTACATGGTGATTTGGAGGAACATGTAAGCAATGCCATAAAGTTCCCTTCAATTTTTGGTCCACTGTTTCATTATTTTCTCTCTGTATGTCTGTATTTTTTTTCTATGAAAGTGTGATTAATGGTGTAATTAAAAATTATCTATAGTTTTTTCCTTGATTAACAAGTTTTTTTTTAAACTACTTGATCATCAAGTTTGGTAGTGTTATTGAAACAAAAGTATGTAGGGACGGGAGTTATTATCACGCTCACTTTCAGGTCATGTGTCATGGTTACATTTTTGCAAATATATATAAATATTTGATCATTAAAATTCACCCAATATTAATAATTAGGAGTGGAGGGTCTTCTTGTCTAGACCATGACTGCAGAGTAGAATGCTCTGGCCGCGAAAGAAAAAATTGGCCGTTGATTGAGGTTATAGTGGATGAAATTAAGAGAGTGTTTTTCAGGGGGAATTAGGATGCACGCTCTATTAATCTATGTAAGGCTTTCGTACATTTTCTATTTTTGTCTGATTGTATAGTAGAAATTATAAAAAATATTAAAAATTTATAAATTTATATTGAAATTTCCGATGCGGGGCCCTTCTCTTGTTTTATTTAAATTTTAAGCAGGAACCACCCTATTAATGTCAGCGGTTGGATTTAAAACTAGTGATTGAGATGTACTTTACCGTAACTGCAAGGCGCCACTATTATGCACCCCTGCTTCCGTTATTGTTTCATATAATCTACGTCAACAAATAATAGCCCATCTTTTTATTTTGGGATGCAAAAAAATAAAAATAAAAATAAAAATGGTTCCATTAAAAATAAATTTTTATTTTTTTTAACTAATATTACTATTGACAAAAATGAGACAAATTTTGGCAGGTATATATTAATACGTTGTTTGCTACAAATTAAAAGAGACAAAGAAAAGATAAATATAGCCCCACTTGCAAGAAATTCTCATAACCAAAAACAACCCCAGTGAAGATGGAATTAAATGTCTATCACAATCAAAACCGATTAAAAAAAAAAAAACTATCTATAGGATAATAGAAATAGGATAATATACAAAGTGCTAAAGATGCGAGAAGTCGCGGTTGTCAGAAACGAAGACGGATTGTCCAGACAGAGGCAGAATGCTAGGAGGAGATGGAGTCGTGGTGGATATCGGTGGTAGCTGGCAACTTTTAATATTTTTCTATCCCTGTCGTCGAGCTCCTTCGCTGTTTTCAATCATTGTTCCCTCCCCTTAATTTTGAACAAGGCAACTTTTTAACATTCATGTAATGTGGTCTAACTTCTTTTTGTCCAAGAGATGGCCACTAGGCACTAACCAAGTTGCTCACAAACTATTTGAGTTAGCTTGAGTTCAGCTCGAATACAAAACAGTCGAGCTCAAGTCAGATAATTCTTAGCTCTCCAAAACTTGGTTCGACTCATTGCCCCTGCACCAGACAACTAGAGGCGCATATTTGCAGTTCTCATATTATAACCAATTTTAAGCATACCAGTAATGTCACTAGAAAATAAAAAAAATCACCTCGAATATTGTTTACATAGTTATTATAATATTAATTGTGTCCCACAAGATTGAAAATTATGAGTATAAATGTTTAATCACACATCGCTCATAAGTAATTTACCAATATCTGTTTCGATGCCCATAATAGGTTATGGTATAGTCTTTTCTCCTAAGAATTATGCCACCAAAACATCGTCTAATTATATATTACTACTCGAAGGTTTTTATATTAATATATTTATTTATTATATTGATGTGGAGGAGTTCGAGCTAGCTATTTATTTCTCTTCAGCAAACTAGACTTGAAAGAACATTTCATTTACATCATTGACCAACGATGTATAGCAACAAAAATGAATTATTGGAGCGGAGAGAAATGTCGTCTTCTTCTTCTTCTCCTTTTTTTTTTTTTTTTTAAGATACAGAATAAATACAAGTAACCTCGAAATTAAATGTGAAGAGAGAACTAGTCTCCCTCAAAAAAAACACAAACTTTATGTAACTCGAGCTTGTTTTGCAAAATACACACTTTAGTAAACTCATTTCAAAGCTCAACACAAGGAGAAAAATTTATCTAACACACGCATTTTTTCTTAAGCTTATTCTTGCAATTCTCCCCCTCATATATTTTATATCCATCCATCCATAGAGCATAACATTTGCCAGTACATCAACTTGATTCACTAAATTTACATAATTTTAGATACATCAA
Source organism: Embelia ribes (assembly GCA_001753735.1). Lineage (NCBI taxonomy): Eukaryota > Viridiplantae > Streptophyta > Magnoliopsida > Ericales > Primulaceae > Embelia > Embelia ribes. Next base: position 944 of record MKEJ01051775.1, on the reverse strand, counting down.
GAACATTGTCCTCAAACCGAGTAGAGCTCAAAACTAACACAGGACTTGATCTTAAGCCGAGTTGTCCTCTGAAGCTTTTACTGCGATGGACGTTTTAAGGAAGCGGGCTAAATTAATCAAAAACGGCGTGTAGGAGAAATAACAAGTGACTGTCCAAGTCACCAATCCCTGCATACACAAAGGGAGGGCATATCGGTCAATTATCGCTAACAAAGCCAAAAACAGATGATGGTAATTGATTGAATTTTGTTCTTCATTTTTCACCATTTGGATTGTTTACCTGCCCAAAGAGTTGGATGTTAGCTTGTGGATAGTACCAGAGGTCAAACAACCTGGAAAAATGAGCATAGGTGAAGACGTAATAATAAACCCGAGAGAGAAAGTAACAATTATATTTCATCCCCCAAAGGTCTCATCTACATTGATGGCATCCCCTAGAATTGCTCGACAAGTATTGTCCTTGTGAGCAGCTCACAAGGAATTTGTTAAGAGCTTGGTTCGGTTCCATTTTTTAGTTTAAATGGCTCATTAATATCTTTGGATTTTAAAGCTCGATTAATAAAAGAGCCGAGCTAGGACCTATCCAATGCCAGACTGGCTTGTTTACAGCACCCTTCTTGTTTGAACTAAAGTAAGACCATCAAAATACAGTTCAACCAACAAGTGTAAGTCATTCAATTACAACACAAAAAATAGCTCAAAGTAGTAACAAACAAGAATCAAGGCCAGTAAGAACTAGAAATGATTTTTCAAACCAGAAGCAATCACAAATTTCTCCTAGGATTGACCAAGGAAGGAAGGTGGGTGGTTCATACTTCATAATGGGAATCTCGGCCAAAGGGCAAAGCAGGCCTATAATTGAAGCTAGTGCAAAACCCTGCCTCGTTTTATCAAGGAGAAGCCAGATTAACTCAGCCCCTGCAAACAATATGTAGGCTTCTATG
>MKEJ01051763.1:0-10014 GCA_001753735.1 Embelia ribes | reverse complement strand
GTTTATTGGAGATGCCCTTAGATGGAAGAAATTATAGTGTCCCCGTTCATGTCACAAATTTGTGACATATGGATGCAGGCGGTTAGCAAACAATTGGGTTTTTCGAAAATCGAACCGAAATACCAAGGAAAAAATTTCCTTTTAGGATCGATTTTTAAAATATTGCTCATTCGTCTACAAATTATTGCACAGTTTGATTGTGCACGTTTTTCTATAAGCCTTTAAAATGTAATAATTTAATATTTGAATGTAACAAAAATAGCAAATTTACATGTTTGAATATAAAAATGAGGGTGAATTTGCCATCTTTATTATATTAAAATATTAAATTATTATATTTTAAAGCATTTTAAAAAAGCATGCATGGTCAAACCGTGCTATAATTTGTAGACGGATGAAATAATATTTTGGGTTACAAAAAATTTTCGGTTCGGGGTCGAGATTCAATTGTAGAATTTCGGAATTTTCGAATTTCCAAAAATATGTAAAATATTTAATTTTTTATATTATTTATTTAAGCATACACCAAAATGATGTCGATTTGGTTGGCCCTTATACTAAAACAACGTCGTGTTGGTTGGCTCTTAAGAATTTTCGAGTTCGGTTTCAAAATCTGGAGTAAGGCTAATTCTATTTTCGTATCTATTCATTTGCTCACTAAAATCGGTTTGGGATCAGTTCCTATTTTTCGAGTTCGGAAAATTTGATTTTTTGTTATAGGTTTGAAAAATTTCTCAACCGAACCGATGAACACTTATCGCACCCAAAAATCCGTGACCTGAGGATCAGGAGATAAAAAAAAATAAAGGAAATAAAATATAAATATAAAGGTGTTTATATGCCATCATCATCACTACAACGCCTAATCACCACTACATGGTAATACTATGCAACTATATATAGCATTCACATTAAAGTCTCGCAGCAGTAAATATATATATAGCCTGTCTGCAAATATATATATAAGTTATTCTAAAAAAAAGGAAAGCTCGCACCAATACTATATAAAAATATCTAACACAAGTATAAACGGACAATTTACATATACATCACCTCAAGGTATCTACTTAACAAAAATGAATACTAAAAAGAAATTACAATATGTTCTTGCCATTACAAAAGAAATACATGAGCAACAACTATTTCTAACTTCTACATCGTCACCGCCATGCCTTTTATAGCATCAAAATATAATGAAAGAGCATCTAGGGATGCTTGAAACCCACCTCCGCACCTACAAAACTACGCATAATAATAAAGAAGAAAAATGAAATGGTTAGATGATAAACAACAAGATATAATAGAGTCTAAGTGCTATACATAACATTATACACTAAGCAATCAATTACGCCAATCAACTAATCATACACGCCTATGTACCACAAATTCTCCATTGTATATTGAGTTTATAGTATGTCGTACCTCGCCAATGTACCGAATCATCACTGAAAGGCTAACGTCAAATTCCCCGAAAACCCCCTTTTCTTGCTTGAACTGAGTTAATCTAGCACGCCACTCAAATCACTCCCCTCCTATTATATAAAATGTTCTACAAGACATAAGAATGAAGTTTGCCAAATTTATCTCGATGACTAACTTGACACGGAAATCTAGAAATTGAAAACGAGATTAGAAATCAATGAAATTACCTCAACACGAAGGCCTCGCAATTGTGAATAAAGAAGTATTGAGCCTCAAAACTAACCAAACCTCGATATTAGATGAAATCTCCCCACCTTTTTCAAGCTTCAACTTCGTCTTTCAACTCTATAAACTATTTAGAAGACGAACACAGATCGTCATACACCAAGGCAAGAAAATGATCCCCTTGGGATAAGGAACAAGAATATCAATTTTAATTTTGCATACGAACATTGTACGGAAATCAAGGATTTAGAAATGAATTAGACAAGAATCAAGACTTACCTCAAAATGTTCTCCTCGCTCTAAGGAAGCCAAAAATCCATTTTGTTTTCACATCCGAACTCAGGAGCTAGATGGAATCGTGAGTTAATCTTTGAGCTTCCTATGCACCCCTCTCTCCCTCTCTAATGGTTTTCGGAATATGGGAAAAAAGTGAAAATACAAGAGGTCATAAATCACTTTTTCACACACCGATGCATTCGATGCCTCTGGGTCGCCTGTCCGGGGGTGGTCCGGCTACGGACAACCCATCGAACGGCCTCCGGACATAGGGGAAACGTTTTGCACACCCTTCAGATACGCCAGAACCTGCTACCTTTGACTAAGTATACCAATCACAATTATTCAATTACAATGAATAAAATTACTTTCAAAAGCATTCCGCATATGATAAGATATTGTATTATCATAATACTAAACATACTCGTTAAGCCATACATTTGCCAATGCAACTATGCAATTGCCCCACCATATAATGCATACCAATAATAATATAAGGATAAAATTAATAATATAATCAAAGCGAAAAATTCATTCAAATTTCCGAGATGTTACAACACTCCTTTATGGAAGGACGATATTGCCCCTCCTCTTCACATATTTTGTTAATAATAATAGAGTAATTATGTGCATACATACTTATGCATGCATATTTGATATGCATACTTAGAGTATTTGCATTAGATTCTCTTAATAGATTTCCTGAAATATAGAAAAAATGAGTTATATCTCTATTTTATATAATCTCCATTGCTTACCCTTTCCATCAGATTATTTGTCACATTCTATACTGTATTAAAATATTATTTTCATATATTTAAACATTCTACACATAACAATACATTTAATTATGAAATATTATTTAATTAATTATGTATTAATAAAAAAATATTATTATTTTTTAACTTTAAATTTATAATCTAAATTTTATTTAATTTATTTCTTCATTATGTAAATACAAAATATAAATAAAAATATGTTTAAACAAATGAAGAAAAAGGGGAATAGAAATGATGGGATAAAAGAAAAATATAAATAATTTTTTTATAAAATATTATTTTATAAATAATAAAAATATAAATAGAATTGCTTAATAAAAATCTACTATTTCTTTGCATTAAACATTAAAATTTTATAATATTAAATTTAAATTTAATTTTTAATAAATATATATTTTAAATATTAAAAATTAAATTCAATTTTAGTTTATAATACTTTCACATAAATACTAATAAAAATTACAATTATTTATTTATTTAAATATTAAAAATTATTTTTTATATTATTTAAAATTTTAGTTTGTATATTATATTTAGTAGTTTTAAGCTCAATAATTATTTTTAAATATTAAAATTATAATTTAATTTATAATTATTATTTAATTATTTTAAATACTTATATTATATTATATTTTTAATTTTAATTAATAAAATTAGTGGAGAGAGTGCAGAGAGAATATATTAGTTTTATAATATTAAAATGATATGAAATGATGTACTATGAGAGATAATATATTAGTTTCATATGTTAAAGTAATAAATAGTAACTTTTTAGATTTGGAGAACCACTCTAGAGATTCTCTATTTTAGATAACCACTAGGTAATTTGATGCAGGATAAAAAGTAATATTACCTAATTTTTTGGTTATCTAAAATAGAGAAGGAACTTGTTTTAGGTAATCTGATGCAAATGCTCTTATATTGGGTGTTGTTCTTCTCCTTATTGGTACAAACAATCAAAAAGTTATCAATACTAGTATTGTTAGGGAGTGCCTGTTAACATTTGATGGTTTCTTGACAATCATCCAATATTATCATCATCTTTATGACTACAAGTCGTAATAACTGGTGTCGTTTTTCTCCTTGCATCTTAGTTTGTTGGTATTTTGTTAACCAGGAATGATTGCAGTGTGGTAGGGGATTCAGCTGCAATGACAGTTGAGTTTCTTCGGGCAAGGTTGCTGGCTGAAAGATCAGTCTCCAGAGCTGCTAGACAGAGAGCTGATGAACTGGCTAAGAGGGTTTGCTTTTTTGAACATCTTTCTCTTTATTCTTCATATTTTTATGTTTGATTCACTGCGAAGAAACTGATAATTCTTTTCTACTCCTTGCCATCCTATATTCAGTTTTTATTTTCTAAAGCTACAAAACTTGTTTGATGAGAAGTTTTCAATTTCAACTTCTAAACTCTTAGTTCTCACTTTAGGGTAAATTCTGAAACCCAATTTACTTGTTTCCAAGATTTTTGTGCATGGAGATTCATAAAAGTAACCTTTGGGCCCCACCGATCTTTTTTCTCACTTTTATCTCACTTATAAGTTACAATTTTTTTTTTTATTATGGGTCCATTTGTTATCTCTCTCCAATATCAGTCTATTCCTCTCACTATTTCTCTTAGTTTATTATAAAAGTTCTCTCTCCAACCTTCACATATTCAAAAAATATATATATATTATAAATTCACATTTACCAAAGTAAATTCTAGCTTTTATTTCACTAACTTTAGCACCGGACAGGTTTTGTATACAGAAAACAAAACCATAAAAAAAGTTTAAACACCAACTTTTAAAAACTGAACTGAACAACTAAGCAATGGGGCCTTAATTTGCTGATTGTTGCTTAACATTATAGGTTGTGGAACTTGAGGAACAACTTAAAATTGTGTCGCTACAGAGGAAGAAGGCAGAAAAGGCAACTGCCGATGTTCTCACCATTCTAGAGAATCATGGATTAAGCGATTTCTCAGAGGAATTCAATTCAAGCTCTGACCAGGAAATTGACCATTTGGAGTATAAGACGGGTAACAATTTCCAAGAGGTGGAGAGCTCTGCAGGTTTGAAAATAGAGAGAAATCATAGGGATGATTTATCCGGTTCTGAGATTGAAACCTCGTCATTACCTGGCAGAAGCTTATGTTGGAAAAGTGGCAAGGATTCGCCGAGTTCTGGTGGGAAGAAGTATATAGATCTTAAAAAGCGGAGCCCTTTTGCTTCCCCTTCTTTTTCTTTACGTAGGCAAAGTGCTGGTGGTAAATCTTGCCGTCGTATACGACAAAGAGGGACAAGGTTAGTCTTTCTACGGATAACTTGTCTGGTTGGTTTCTTTATGGGTTCTTGCAAATTTTGAACAAATAGAACTTGTGAGGTTATGTGTTCAATATTTTTGCTATTGAAAACTAGGATAAGGATGGCACTTGTTTTTTCAAAATTTGGAAAGTCAGAATCCTTGAAAAGGGAAAAAATAATAATAATAAACTTGTGGAGAACCTTCTCAGATTAGTTCTGCTGTTTTTTTCCCCAGAATATTTGAAGAAATAAAAAATTTATTGCTCTTTAGAGAATCTAATTGTGAATGTTTTTCAGGAGTAATATTTCTGTTCCAAAAATCTAATTTTATACTTCAAATCTTCAATTTGGGAAGTCATCCAAAATTGATATGATTTTTTCCCAGACTGTTTTGTGTTGGATATATAATCCATTTAGTCTAAATTGTGGGAATTTACATGCATATATGATAAACTTTTAAAATGGGAGTGACGATACCATATTTCACCATCGACACATTTGAGATCACCAAATGTTCTTATTCATGGGAAATAGGAAAGGGATGGAGTAGATTTGAAACTTTACCATAGAATTTGATTGGAGAGAAATCCAAATTGTTTGGACCGAGACCACCACCCCTTTGCTTTCTTAATCCTACTGAATTAGGAATTTAACACTTGGATTACAGCTGTGCTCGTGGGTTTGGGCTGAAACTGATGCTTGAATTAGAATCACTGAATATGAGATGGCAGAAGGGTTCCTTCTTGAAACTACTTTTCTGGACGTGTGATGACAACTTGACTAGCCATACAATGTTATCATTGATTGTGCATACTATTGCTGTCAAGTTCAATTGAGCTAGTTTTTGTTTGGTACTTGCCTTGGCAGGTCATCGGTTGATGAACATACTAATGGAATTACACAAGCTCCCCAAGAAAATGGAGATGCTGCATGTGCAGGAAATTGTCCTACCAGTTCCGGTAGTGCAACTGAAATTCCAGAAAACAGTTCTGAAAATCGGAATGTAAATATCGTCCTTGATGGTTCAGAGGATATAGAAGGTAGACAGCGGGACGCTCTTTTGAGCCGTCATTTAGATGTACATAACAGTGATAGAGAAATGGAAAGAGCTTTGGAGCATCAAGCGCAGCTCATAGGCCAGTATGAAGAGGAAGAAAAAGCTCAGAGAGAATGGGAAGAGAAGTTCAGAGAGAACGACAGTTCACCGGTATGTCATGTTTGCTCTTTTCTTAAAAATTTTCCATATGTATATTTCTAATGAGCATTTAAATAGTTTTTGACATTATATTAAACTTCTTTTATTATTATTTGCACTTTGTCTGTCTGGTATAAAAGCTTCCTTTCTGCATTGTCTTTTTGTTGGAACTGCTGCTTGTTTTAGCCAATTAGAAGTTGTTTGGCGATCAGTTAAGACATATTGTTCCGTTTATTTGTGGAACGAATGGCAATGTGTTTTTAGTCTCTCAATGTTGTCCTTGTCTATGTGCTATTTTGTATGTGATATTGTTACTATGTGCGCCTTGATTATAATTGGTGATTCTGTTTCTTTGAAATATATTGGTGTAACACCTCTCTCTCTCTCTCTTTCTTGTTCTTTTTGAAACGTAAAACATAAATCATGGTAAACTATGATTATTTAAGGGTTGAATTCCAGAAGGGCGTATAAAATTTTTCTTCCTTATTAAGGGTGACTAGCAATAAGGAAGTAAAAGATGCATTTCGTGTTAGTTTGACACCTTTCTTCTTAAGCCAATCTGCTTGCTTTCCGAATGAGAATAATTGACTTTTCTAGCAAATTACAGAAAAAGAGGCTTTTCTAGCTTTTGACCTATGATTACAGCTCAATTTAGAGAAAAGGGAACAATTTAATAGTCTTCTTGCAGAAAAAGATTTTTGTAACAAATCCTAAAAGTATTTACACAAAGAAACTTCTTTTTGGATGAAAAATACACTTCCTAAAACCCTAAAGTTGCAATGAACTCTTGATTACAAAAATTATCTTTATGAGTTGACAAGCGCTTCTGTACACTCTTTCTCACACCTGGTTTTCTCATCACAATTTTATCAAAGGAGAAGATTCCAAATGGACTGCTATTTAGTAAAAGACCAAATGTCTTAATAGTTTATATTTTACAATTACACAAGTTCATTTCGTTGTCGGGCCTGCTGCATTATGGAAGAAATTCTGCAATTTTGTTTGTTACAAAAGAATGGAGTTGTCTCATTTCGTTTCACACTTTCTCCTCTTTTTATGGTGTACTTGTAACAAATTTTAGGTGTGTAATTAAGGGTTGTTTTGTCTTCTAGAGTCTTAAGTTTTTGAGAGGGGAGATACAAAGGCTTAGCTCTAGGTTATTTTCATGCGCATCTGCGTTCAGGGATTTTATATTTTGGACAGATGCTTGAAATTTGCATCTTATCTTTTTCGCTTCCAGACTGAAGGTTTTTCCATAAATGCTCGTGAGATATGAAAATTGAGAACTTTATTTTTGGTACTTTATTGGTCTATCCTTCACTTCCTTATGTTTCTTTAAACGCATGTCTCCTTGCATTAAATTTCTAGTTTTCTATGTGTCATATTTAAATTTCTCTTCCGTCTTTGCATAGGCATTTCTTCTCATATTATTATTGTTATATATCTAACAATATCTTTGTCATGGAAGGTTTCGTGTGAACAAGGAACCACCGGCTCTGACATTACCGAAGAGAGAGATGAGACTAGGGCAGACTCTGCTCCGTATCCTGTTTGTAACAATGATTCCACAGATTTTGAAGCAAAGTCCAACTGTGAAAATGTGTTGATAACTGTACAATCATCGTCCACAAGCAAACTCAGTGGTCATCAACCATCACCACCTCTACAGCCTGAAGTGAGATACTTCCAGGATGGAGGAACTTCCAGCACCAATCTAGTTTCTCTCAAAGGGCAAAACACTTCAGGGAGAAAGGCCGAAAGTCATGATTTGGTGACGCGTGAAGTGCCCAATAAATTAGGATCCGTACTAGAGGCCCTTCAGCAAGCTAAGCTATCACTGAACCACAAGCTCAAAACCTCTCCATCGTTGAATGGCAGGTCCCACAGAAAAGCTACCGAGTTTCCCGCTAAGGATAGGCCTGATGTTCCCATTGGATGTGATGCCCTTTTCAAAGTTCCTTCTACTTTTTATCTGGAGAATACTCTGCAAAATAATAATCTTCCGGTTTCGAATTCGAGATTGAGTATGATTAATTATTATCCCAATGAGGAAACTGCCCCAAATTCTAGCAATGGATTGATTACCAATCGTTTTACTGAGACTTGGCCTAGATTTCCGTCTATCAAACCTAATCTTGGATCTAGCTTGGATGCAGGTCTTCCTCATCCCAACAATTTCTCTTATAGTGATTTAAATATAAATGGAGGTGTTCGGGCTAGGTTGGATACAGGCGTACCTTTCCCCAGTCCGTATCTGTACAATAGTCCTAGTATGGACATGAGCAAAGTTCCTAGTTCTTCTGCTTCTCCTACTTATCCCTTGCATACGGACCTGATGTTACGAATACCCTATGGCGGAGAGCATCCTTTTTCAAGTACGGATATGAATCATGGTCCTATACGATCATCCTACGGTGGAGAGCGACCTTTTACAAGTACAGATATGAATCGTGTTCCTAGTTCTTATGCCTCTCCCACTTATCCTCTGTACAGGGACCCAATGCTATACGTGCCTTCTGGTGGAGATCGACTTTTTTCAAGTACTGGAACTGGAGTTGACCGTGCCAATCTTTCCTTCTACAACCATGTCAGACCGGATATGTTTAGATAGTAACATAGTTGTACTTTTTTTTAAAGTGTTTAAATTTGGGTGTGCATTTGTTGGCTGGTTGCAGCTTGATGTAGGAGGTTTATGAACTGAGGTTTTGTATGGCTATTAAAGTTGTGATAACTGCTTTTGTAAATAAGAATTTGAGTTTGAGTGGTGAGTTTCGGATGTTCGATAGGTGCACGTTTGAGATGCATATTGCACCTTTTTCTTCCAATAGTGTATTGTTGGAAAAAGGATAGTAAATGATGTTACAATTGGCAGCTTTGTTTCTTCACCTATTCTTGGTACTGACATTAGATATGTCTCTGATCGTTAATTTTTTATAATTTTCAGCGGTTAAACAAAAACAAATTTTCACTTTACTGACTCGAGTAGTTTCGCAAATTAGTCTCTTGGATGTCCCCAAATCAGTAGTTGGAGATGGAGTCACTCATGAAAGAGATGACATTGTAAGCAACGAACTAATTGGGTAAAGTGGCAAAACAAAAAAATTATGTGGTTTAATTGTGGGGTAAGATGAACTTTTGAGAACTCTGAGAAATGATTTATAGGAATTGTTTATCTTTAAGAGAGTATCCCGGATTGACTCTGTAGGGTATATTGAAGAAGTATCTTGGATGCATTACTTTATTTACGAATTTTTTGGGCCACGAGTCTTTACTCGTACAGCTGCGAATATATACTAATGTAGGAAATACTTTTTACGCCAAGATTTAACATCGGTTCGATATTGACCGATGTCAAAAATAATACGGTGGCATTTTTGAAAATAAATGTAAAACTTTTAACATCGGTTCAATGTTTAACCAATGTGGAAATAATTTTCACATCTGTTATTTTTGAAACCGATGTCGAAATATATATTTTAAATCGGTTAAAAGTAACCGATGTTGAAAATTTTAAAAGTAATCATTTTTACATCGTTTCAAATGTAACTGATTTGGAAAAGTGTACTATTTTACATCGGTTACAATGTAACCGATTTTGTTAAAAATAATTTAACATCCGTTAAACATTTAAACCGATTTGGTATATTTTATTTTACATCGGTTACAATATAACCGATTTTGAAAGAAAAAATTTTACATCTGTTAAGAAAACAACTGATTTGGAAAATATTTTTAACCTTAGTTATATTTATAACCGATGTCGAAATAACTTTTAATGCACTCTTGTTTCTTCGCGCTACCTCTCACTCCCCTCTTATCTGTCTCTATCTCC